>JAVTVY010051420.1:0-256487 GCA_036873755.1 Hanleya hanleyi | reverse complement strand
AAACGTGCTTCTATACATTTGCGGTAGGGTTGTTTGGATTTGTTTTTCACGTCTCGTCATTTAGAACACGATAGGAAGTGTCCCGGAGCGAATCGGTGAAATATTTGAAAAAAGTCACCGAGGCCTGGGTAGGCCCATAGGCCTATACTGCATGGCTATGGGTGTATAGGGCCATACGGGGTGGACATGTTGAAGTCTAGGTGAGTCCCTAATGGTCCAATGGGGTCGAGTGAGGTCTTATTTTGAGGCTCTCGTGAAGGGGCATCTGATGGGCTGGGTGTGGGGTTGAATATCGGCATTCTGCGCATGCGCGGTGACCCAAGGGTATGAAAATAGACGTTTTGGAGCTAGGGGAGCCCCTAGTGGACCAATGGGGTCGAGTGAGGTATCAAAGTGAAGCATTCGTGAAGGGGCATCTGGTGGGTTGGATGTGCGGTAGGCATATCATGCGCAGACGCAATGCGGAGCTCTCGTCCAATCAGAAGCGAGTATTTCAAATCCGTCACAGAGTTCTCAGCCAATCAGAAGCGAGTATTTTGACCCGGTGCATTATGGGACATATCCAAGATGGCGGCGCGTATGTTCAAGATGGCGGCACATCCGGTGTCGAAAACTGGCCATTTCGTCGGGATGTGGTCACCATATTGACCTTTGACCTCAGAAATTTGCATATGACGTCACTTCCGGTTGGGTTGAATGAGGCGTGACCTTTGGACATGTCCAGGCTTGTCTGTGTGTGTTGATGTACTGGGGTTTTTCCCCACAATGGCGTTCACCTTCGGACGTGGTTTGGTGGTGGGACTGCGCAAGTGTGTGTGTGTGACGTCACTTCCGGTTTGGGTGAATGCTCAAACACTACCTCCAACTTTTCCGTCCCGGCGGGTCCCGGCGGGTCCCGGCGGGTCCCGGCGGGCCCCGGCCCCCCAGGGCGCGCGCACGCGCGGGTTCTCCGGCCGCAGCGCGCGCGCGCGCGTCATCACCGGCAGTGCGCGCGCGCAGGTCAAAAGATGACATCCAGGTCAAACGGTCCAATGTGCAATGTCCAATGAGACAATGTTGCGGCATCGCTATAGTCAGAGCTTGAGCACAAAAAGGGGATTCTAGATTAACCTGGGAAAGATGGGCAGTTCCATTTGGACCAATCAGCGGTCGAGAAAAAGAGCCAATGAGCGATCGAGAAAAGAACCAATGGACGGGTACTAGGTACACGTCTGTGCCTACACCCGGTTACTAGGATACTTTCGGCTACGTCCGCGCCTACATCCGGGTTCTTGTACACCGGGGTAATGTTTTCTGGACATGGATGGGTTACCTTTGGCTCCATTCTAGGCCACTGATTGGCTAATACGGTGTTCAAAGCCAGTTTCATGCATTATGCTCATAGAACTTATAGTAATAAACTTAATCTATACGTGTTGGACGAGTCTTCACTCACCGTCTTCCTTTACACGCACCTCAATGAAATGCCCGCTCCAACCTAGACCAAAACACGTACTTGGTCTGTGGGCTGATTTCATTGGCTCTCTATTTTACTATAGTGCGCTTGCATTCTAACATTGATGGGTTACATTTTGGCCCCATCCTACACCACTGATTTCAGTTTGACTGAATCTCCACATTGGGCATTTATGCATTATGAATAAAACACACAAGACAGGGTTTTTTGGTGAGATCTCATTTTGTTTTTATTCAGTAACAACAACAACGTGAGAACAACCACGTGAAAACTGAAGCCCAGAACAAGGGGCTTGTACATTGAAAGAACTGAAGCCCAGAACAGGGGGCTTGTACATTGAAAGAACTGAAGCCCAGAACAGGGGGCTTGTAAACTTAAGCCCAGAACAGCGGGCGTGTGTACACTGAAAGAATTCAAGCCCAGAACGGGGCTTGTACATTGAAATGATGGGCGGCCCAGTCATATACGAGTACATCGCGGTCCTCGACCTTGGGGTACTCGTCAAACATCTGTACGATGGTAGATAAGGTCCTTCCCCGGCATCGATGGTACAGGTAAAACAAGCAATATTGTCCGCACACGCTACTGGTCAGGCTTTGCAACGTTTGACTGTTCCAACACCACGTCTCTGTGCCTAGATCCATGAAGTCTGTTAAATCGGGACGGAGGGGTGGCAGGCCGTACGGGTCAAAGTATTCGCCCTGCTGTTCTGTCAAGTACACGGCCACCCAATGTTCACCGGGCCGATCCATCGGGTCCGTGTAGAGAACGTAAGCAGCAGGATACATACGGTCTAATGGGAACACATCTCGGGCGAACACCCCTTGAAAGACCATACGTGTCTCTGGGGCATTCTCCAGCACGGTGGTTATCTGGTCTGTATCCATGTTAGGTGGAGAAGTCACACAGCACGTTGCGCGCCTTGTCCACTTGAATGATGTTGTCAAAGTCGGCGTAGCAGATCACATTGACGGTGCTCCGGAGGGCTCGTTGAAAGTGGATTTCCAACCGTAAATTGCCTTGCTTGGCCAGGGCCAGCTGATGGTCGTTCTCTAAGGTGGGGGTCAAATCGAAACAGAACAACGTGTATCCGTTCCCGTAGTCCTCCCGACTGATGAAATTTCCTTCGTCCTGGTTGATTTGACCGGTGGCTGTAAACAGGCTCTGATAGGCTCGAATGAAATTCGCGCGCCCAAAGTTCGGTGTTAAGGCCGTGGCTGGCACCTGTTGTCCATCCACATGCAGGGCCACAAAATTGATGCCGAAATGTTTAAAGTCAAACGGATTCTCTGGGTAGGCTCCGCTGAAACTGGTATTTTCCACACAGGCCAGGATCAATCGCTTGGGTAGTTCCCCCAGGAACAGGTTTTCTTTGTTGGCGCTCATATTTCCAGCAGACACAGAGAACACTTTGGTTTGTACACGTCGGATAGGGTACTGGGCTGGTTTTGTTTCCAAGGCTTTCATGTGTCCCAATTGAACGGCTGGATTCGGTTTCACTTTTCGGACATACAGGACTGCGTCTTCGATGACAAACTTATAGTCAGCTGCATGCCCCTCTACGTCAGTGGCCATCAAGGCGAAGGTCGGAGGCGCCCGTATCAGTCGGATTTTGATGGGGATCTTGTTCAACAGGTACCGGTCTTGCATGAACATGTCTGCGTGCAGTCGACCTATGAGATCCACCGAGACGCCGTTCGCGGTCAAAGCCTTCCGTTTGCTATATCCCGTACTGTCGTTCTCTGCGCTCTGTCCTGGTAGAATAAAGCGGCTGTCAGTTGAGATTTTTTAGGCTCTCGTCCATGCGACAACAGCGTCTCGATGTAGGCTCGATAGGGGTACGTGTTGGTCGAGTCACTGATGAGTTTGTCGCTGAGAAATATATCCACCTGTTGAAACATCGAGTGCAGCCAGAGATTCGTCGGGCCCACCGTTGCTTGGTCGGCGATTCTGGTGCCATCTCCATTGAAGATCTTGGCTTTCACATACAAGTATGTATGGGCTAAATCCACATAGGCCGTATCCGCATTACTGATGGTGAACTCGATGGGCCCTGTTGCGTTGATGCTGGACAGCGGGAGATGCTCCACCCATAATCCTTGTTCGGCACTGGTCTGTGTGGGCGGGACGGTCCACAAATCAAATTCACTGTTGGTGGAGGGGCAGGACTCGGCGTGGATCAAGGACATGTTTTAAGAAAAGATATCCCGGGTCTTCGATGTGCGTTGTCGCTGGGTCGGTCGTCGACTGGTGCGTGGTCTCGGTGGGGCAGCTCTTTTATTCCCTACGGTGCGTTGTGCTTTGGCCACCAAGACGCCTCCCGCTTCTTTGGCCCGCCGTTTCAAGGCTTCTTTGGGTGCCGTACCCCCCAAGACATCACCGGCCACTTGCAGTCCACTGCGTACCGCTTGTTTGCCGATTGCTTTCACCCCACGCGTCACCAAGGACAGGAACGTTTTGACGATGCTCCCGAGTATGTTCCCCAGTCCATGTCCACGTTGCATGCGTGCACCACTAAAAACCGGAAAGCCACCCCCGGCCTGTTGGGCATAATAGTCCATATAGCTGCGTGCATCGCACTCGTAAGGCACCTTCATTATACAAAGTGGGGAGCACGTGCTTGTCGAAAATGAAGTGTCAGCACCACTTTCCCGCGTTCGAATGCCACCGGTCGTCCCGTGTCATCTCTTATATCCACCGTGATAGTGTTGATGTGGGTTTGTCGTACGGGCAGGTAGAGCATGTGGGTGAAACTGTGGGTGACTTGATCTCCATACAACTTTTTAATGGGGACCACCCGTAACAGAGGTGTGTTGATATCGCCCACAATATGGCTGTCCACCACGTCCGAGTAGACGTAGAGTCCGTACATACCCGACTTCATATCCATCGGGATCTCCTCTTGGTGGGCGGTGGGACCAGCGAACGTCCGTAGATCGAAGCCCAGCATTTGCTGTAGGATAGGACTCAGTACGACACTCACGTTGGCGGTGACGATAAGCTCTGCCTTGTCGTTGTGTGCGTTGTAATCGAAGTTCACGTGATTCTTGAAGGGATAGGCTTTGATGGGTTTTGAAGTATTCGTGACCTCCCGTAGAGCCTTATAATGCAATAGTCTTGGCAGCCCACCCATGAACTCCTTGGGAGTATCGTATTGGCCTTCGGGGAGGGTGAGTCGGGTGTCTTTTCCTTCGTAGGTCACGTCGTACCACACTTCATTGGCTCGCACGTTGTACCACGAGTAAGGGTATTGGATATCCACGACGCCACATTCCCATCGTCCAGGTAAATGCAACGGTTGCGGTAACTGGGGCGCGTACTTGGCCACGGTGTTGTCAGGAAACACATCCAGCGAACTGTTACTGGGTAGGGTGAGGTAAAACATGGCGACTGAGCTGTCCTGCTGCTGCTGTTGGTTTTAATAGGTCTTCAAGGCCTTGGGCGGTTGTATCCGGCGTCGTGTTCGTCGCGTTGGCTTGCTACGTGTCACGGCTCTGGAGATGTGGGGTGTCCTGATCAAGGGTGGTTTTTTAAAGGTCTGAAAAGAAGGTGCCCGTTGTGGTGGTGGAGTTTTGGGGGGTGACTCCGGTTCCCAGTCGGATTCCCAAGAAGGTAGTGGGCCACTCGGCGATTGCTGGGTTCGCTGCATAAAGGCCCAGCGGTGGGGGTTCCCCACCAATTCCTGTGGTACATGCATGTCTTTCAAGCCTTGAGCGAAGACCTCCCATCCTCGAGGATCCGTGTGCGATCTGCGTTTACGCATCAGGTCATTCACTAAATCCGTCATGTGGGTGCCGGGGACCACCTGATTCTGTACCAGGAGTTCGCCTTTATCATTCCAAGTCATGTTAGGATTCTGTTTCATCCGTTGTAATACCAGGCCAGCTTGTTTCTTGAACGATGCAGGTACACTCTTCAGCACTTCGTCTTCCACCCACTGTGGGGCTGTGGGTGGTACCCCTGGTAATGTCGGCTGTTGGAGCGGTGCTGAGGTCGGCGGTGTGTCACGTGGTGGTGGTGATGGTGGTGGTGGTGGGGTAGACAGGGTTTTGTATTGGTCCATGAACGTCATGTACCGTTGAAGCGTCTCATTGTACCGTTGTACTTTCTCAATGTCGCTTAACCCCGGTCTTTGTAAGATCTGTTGCATCTCTTCATCGAGGGTGTTTATGGTCTTCACCGTAGGTGGAACAGGGTAGGGCGATTGAAGGTTTTGAAGGAACCGTGGTTCGACGAGGACCATTTTTTTCGTGTGGTTCATTGTCGGCCGAAGAGTCCACCCAATACTGGACCCAACACGGAAGCGGCCAACGGTGCTAAGATGGCCCGGAGAAAGCCGCCTTTCTGTAACACCTTTTTCTTTTGTGTTTGAGGGACCCGCTTCTGGACTAGGGGTCGGAGACCTGTCTTATGCTTGGCCAACTTGGTCTTCTGAGCCGGAGTCAGTGGTACGTTGCCTTTTAACAGGTTGTACCCGATCTCGCACAGACAGCGTACAAGGTCAGGGTCCGCACCGCGTACAATGGTTCGGATCAACTCGGGTGGGGCTGTCTTCAATACACGGAGCGTCGGAGCGTGCTTCCGTACTCGCGCAGACATCATGTACAACTAATGCTAGAACCCACAACTCTGCTCTTTTTATCTACTTCAGAGAACAGAGACAAAGTCAACCATGCTGTGGTATTAATTCTTTTTATTATCCCCATCATCAAACACACAGCCCCCAGCTGGGGGCGCCACTGTGGATGTGTTTACATTATTTGTGCATGTACACGTGGTGGATCTCTCCGGGAAAGATGCTGGTCCGTAGTCGAAGGTGGTCGGTGGTGGCTTGCTTGAGGTCGAAGAGCATATACCCGTGCTGAGGGGTTGTAGCATCTTTAAAGGCTTCCAACGCAAACGGTGTGCGGCCGGGATACATCTGTCTCGCCAGGTGCAGCAGTTGAGTGGTATCTCTCGGGTTTTTTGAAGACCACCAGGTAGTGGGCATTTAAGCTGATGTTCCGATGTTCTTTGTTTTTACTGAACAGACTCTGCACAATGTAGATGATGCTGAGCCGTCGATGATGGCTGCCTTTGGTAAAGAGTTGGGTGACCCGCGCATCCGTCTCCGCCATGAGATCATCCAGAACCACCAAGGTGTCGGGTTCCAAATCGGCCAGATTGGGTAGGCCTTCCACGAACGTGATGTGGGGCATTGCTGCATACGCTTCCTGCCATTCTCCATAACACCACACGACTCGGGCAATAGGTGGGGTGATCATGCTGTCGGCGTGTTGAAGGAGCTTCCGGACGAAGTCGTTTTGCCGGAACCCGTCGGTCCTGCGATGACGCAAGTGAAGGGATGCTGCCACCTCCGAGACTAAGAAAACAAATCCAAACAACCATACCACAAATGTATAGAAGTAGGTTTCCCAGTGGGACAAACATTGGTCCTCTACCCATGGTCCATGGTTGGAGGTGTATTCGTTGTCGTGGTAACCCGCTCTTGTAAATTTGGTACGAGTGAACTGGAGTGGTGGGTACAACGTCGGTCGTCGTTGTCTGTACACTGTGAGGGATGATGATGGTGGTGGGTACAACGTCGGTGGTCGTTGTCTGTTCACTGGGAGGGATGAAATGTGGTGGGTCTTCAGACGTAGTGGGTGTTCTTGGTGTAGGTGTGGAGCTTGGTGTGGAGCTCGACGTGGCTTGTACACGGGGTGTGGTGGTGGTGACTGGGCTCGATACGGGGTTGACTGGTGCTACCTGTAGACCGATTTCACTGATGGCTGGTGTTCTCAATTGGTTAAGTAACGTGCTGACATAGGCTACGTCGTAAAACACACCTCCGTACAACACACTCAGCAGGGTTAGTACTATAACCACAAAGCCTACTTGCGCTTTGCGCGTTTTGGGAGACGCTGTGTTCAGAGGCAGCTGCTGTTTGTCCATAGCACTGTGGTCGAACGTGGAATGAAGGATGACGGCAGTGGTGTCTGGCTTTATAGTCGTTTCACCTGGTTGGCCGTGACCCAGGAATTGAAAGAACTGGGCCAGCGTTGCCATTTGACGAAATAAAACAGTTTGCCACGTCGACGTTCCGTTTTCAAAATCTGCTCCACCGTGTAGTAGTCTTGCTGTGTTTTTACGACAGGCTGTAATTTCGTCTCGTAAAACGTGCCCAGCAACGGTTCCCCTTGAAGATCTTCCAGTTCATAGACTCGCCGCTGTCGGGGTAGGCGCCGTTTAATCAGGAAGTGCTCATCGATCCAGTTGGGCAAGTAAATTTTCTCGAACTTGCCCTTGACTTTACTGATGCGTACAGGGTCCCCGACCTTGTACACTGCCTTCGTCGTTCGCTGCGATGGCCTGGCGTACAAGACACGGCGGACTTGGGCTTCATTGCGTTGGGTCACGGTAATGGGGGCTCTCTCTATACTCCGGTGATAGGCTCGATTGTAACCCCTTACAAGTTTCGGGAGAACATCGATGTACCGCCTTGTATTCTTATAGGTGAAATATTTATACATGCGGCCTTTGAATGTCCTGTTGAACCTTCCACCACGGAAGCCTTGATCTCGTTGTACGTATGGAAGAAGAACACCTTCTGTTTCTTGAGAAAGGCTTGGAACGGTCTGTTGAAGAATTCCGTGCCTTCGTCGGTTTGCAAATACAAAGGTTTGCGCACGGTCTTGAAGATGTCTTTGAACGCCGCTATGAGATTCGCTCCCGTTTTCGTCCGGATGGGTACCACCCACGCATACTTGGATAGGATATCGATGCACGTCAAGATATACCGATTCCCATCGTTGTGTTTGGCAAAGGCGCTCATATTCACCAAATCCGCTTGCCACTGGGCATCTATTCCTCCCACGATGACCCGGTTCCGTAGAAAATGGCGACGGACAGCTCGATGTAAGGTATAGGTGTCTTGTTTTCTTAACCAATCTCGGACTTGGGCACGTTGTATCCCCCGGGGTTTGGCCGCTCGATAGAGAGCCGACAAGGCACTATAGGCCGCCGGACTGTCGGGACTGTAGTATAAGTTATCCAACACCTTCTCCCAGCGCTTCATGGTGACAAATGATGATGGACCCTGGCTCTATCGTTTATTTATAACGGGTATATCTTGGGCCGGAGTTTCTTTCTGATTTTCTTCGTGGGCTTCCACAGTGTCCATGGTAAATGATCAGTCCAACTCGTCTGATGACCGCTTGATAAGCACTTCATCCACATCTACCACGGCATCTTCCAATGCAGACCATAGATCAGGGTGAAGGGTAAAATGCACTGTACCCCCATCTAGCCGAGCCAATTGAGCAAAGAAAGGCCGCGTCGGATGTACACATCGTGACACAAGTGGATGAGGTCGCCGTCCAGTTCACCAGACAACACCCGTTTGAATTTGGTCCAGCCCTCTCGGGACAGACGAATGTGAGCCGGGCACGGTTGTGTAGGGTCCGCATCACAGATGTCTCCCACCTCCTCCATGATATCGACCGTATCCGCATACACGTGCAGGAAAGCCTCGGGGGTCAAGCTGAGATACGCCAGTATCATATGCTCCGCTATGGTCAGTACGTGAATGGTACCAGATTTGACTGTCTCCCGTATTTATAGGGACAACCCCGTGAGATCAAAGGATCAGGTGGTCATGTCACTGGGCTGACTGAGTCTAGCCGGGTAATCAATGGCATCGTCGTCGGGTTCATGGCTAGACAGTTGTTCATTGGGTTCTGCCGCTGCTTCTCTCAGGGCACGAGCCCACTCCAACTCGTCTGATGACCGCTCGTCCGGTGTAAACAGCTGGTCGACGATAGGCACCACTTTCTCGAAGGCTGTCCACAGATCGGGGTCTAGGGTGAAGCTTCGCGTAGGGTCTTGGTAGCGACCCAGGCGTGGGAAGAAGGGTCCACGGTATACGTAGATGGCATTGTCTATGTGGATGAGGTGTCCATCGAGCTCGCCGCTCAACACCCGTTTAAATTTGGTCCAGCCGTCACGGTGTAGCGTAACCGTATTCGATACGGTCTCAGCGGGCGACCAGCAAACATCTCCACGGTCTTCCACGAGGGTGACTTTATCTTCATAGACGTGTAACCCCACCCGGGGTGTAAGGGGCAGGATGGCTCGTAGGACGGGTGACATGCTTGCTCCAATGACGATCGTTGAATGAAATGACATACACTGTGTCTGACCCTCGTATTTATAGTCCCAATGTCAATACCACAGCGCCAAGGTCAATAGGGCACAGACTATTGTGAGGCCAACCAGCCGTTGCTGGTTCCGGCGTGAGCGCTCCTGGTCCATAGCCCGAGCATCAAGGATGGCTGTCATAGTCCAGTAGTGGTGAGTGATGGCACACCTCTCCATCGAGTGCACTCTGTCGAGGACCGCTTATGTGAACTCGTTCAGGATCTGGCGTCGCCCCTCGTTGTCGTCGCCATCTGCAAACATGGACCGGACCACTGCTCGGTAACCCGTGAGTGAATTCACCACGGTGGCATGCTGGATCTCCGTCATGGCTCTGCAACCGTAGAAATGAAGGTGTAGGATCCAGAGAGACGTGTTTTATAGACCAGGTCACACATGCGCGCCTAGATGTAGCTCTACGGGTGTAGTCCGTGATACGTACTATTCTGATGGGTTATGTGGCTCCTATAGAGATAGTACCTTATCGACAATGGGGACTACTTGTTCCAAAGCCGTCCATAGATCGGGGTCCAGGGTAAAACCACCTCGCTTCAGACAGAGGAGTCGAGAAAAATAGGGACCGCAGAAAATGTAGACGTCGTCACACAGGTGAATGCTATCACCGTGCAGGTCACCCAACAACACCCGTTTCAAGGTAGTCCATCCTTCCGGTGACAAAGAGACGTGCGCTTTGGGTTCAGACGTACACCAACACGTAAGTCCGCTATCGATGAGGTCCACTCGTTTGGTTACAACAATAGGGTGCAGCCAGGTGTAAGCCTCCGGGTAGCCACAGTCCCTTCTTTCACCTCGGGGTGTAGTAAGTCATCCACCGCGGGGAGTACATCTTTCAGTGCCATCCATAAGGGTGGACAGAGTGTGATATAGGGACCTCCACTCTGTTCCAACCGGGGAAAAAGGGAATCCTCTCCAGCAGTGCGTATGTGCACGCCGTCTTCCACGTGCATGAAATCCCTTTGGGGTCTTTTCCCTGTAACAATCGTATCAATAGAGTCCAGCCTGATAGCGATAACAAAATCTTCACCTTCTGCGGTGCGTCTTGGACCAGCTCCAGGTGATCGTCATTGACGATGAGGTAGACGTCTGACGTCAGTTGGAATAACGCAAGCTCTGTTCCGCTCGCTGCCATGGTGGGGAATGAAAAGCGAACGGTGAGAGAGGTGGCTTTATAGTGTACCTGTTGGGTAGGGTTTTATACACCGTGCGTGGCACTTGTTATGCTCGCTTGCGCCATAAGGTTAGAAATGCGCTTTTTTCTACTAAGCCCTGTGACGGCCCTTCGTGAATGGGCGTAACCTGTGAACATCATAGGAATGCATGTACTAACCTGTCTGTGGGGTTTTCCACAATGTCGTTCACCTTCGTGTCTTTTGGGGTACGTCCATACAGGGTGCAGTTTTCGACACTAGGTGACCACATCCCGACGAAATGGCCAGTCTTCGACACCGGATGTGCCGCCATCTTGAACATACGCGTCGCCATCTTGGATATGTCCCATAATGCACCGGGTCAAAATACTCGCTTCTGATTGGCTGAGAGCTCTATGGCGGATTTAAAAAACTCGCTTCTGAAAAACTCGCTCCGCATTGCGTCTGCGCATGATATTGCTACCGCACATCCAACCCATCAGACGCCCCTTCACGAATGCTTCACTTTGATACCTCACTCGACCCCATTGGTCCACTAGGGGCTCCCCTAGCTCCAAAACGTCTATTTTCATACCCTTGGGCCACCGCGCATGCGCAGAATGCCGATATTTCAACCCCACACCCAGCCCATCAGATGCCCCTTCACGAGAGCTTCAAAGTAAGACCTCACTCGACCCCATTGGACCATTAGGGACTCACCTAGACTCCAACATGTCCACCCCGTATGGCCCTATACACCCATAGCCATGCAGTATAGGCCTATGGGTCCATCAGATGCCCCCTCACCTAGGCTTCACTTTGATACCTCACTCAACTCCATCGGCCCATTAGGGACTCCCCTAGCTCTCAAAACGTCTATTTCCATACCCTTGGGCCACCGCGCATGCGCAGAATGCCGATATTTCAACCCCACACCCAGCCCATTAGATGCCCCTTCACATAAGCTTCACTTTGATACCTCACTCGACCCCATCGGACCATGCAGCGTATTTCCAGTCTAGGGACTACTTTTTCTCCGCGGAGGCAGACCGCATCACCGCCAGAACCGCATCACCGCGGAGGAATACACCCCCTTTTCCACAGCATTCAAGATGGCCGCCCACACCGCCTCAAAAATTCAAGATGGCGGCCAAACTCTGGCAGATCGAGTTGCCCCCCTTGCATCCAAAGTGTACAGATGGCGCCACCATAGGAAGTTGTGACGTCATTTTTACATCCGGGTGAAAATTGGCCTTAAATAGCTTCTGTATACTACTAACGCCGTAGCATCATCCATCAGCAGAAAGAAGAGAGAAAATCAACGAATACAAGTATTGCTTGTCACAAACTTTAATATATCCCCTCGACCTATCCGTGTCTTTTGTGTCAGATGCATCATCAACCATCCGTTTATTCGCTTTAATTCATGCCTAATATCTGTCCTTCTCGGCCAGTCCTGAATACCTGTAAGGACAACACGTCCTTCTCGCATTCTGATCTCTTTTTCATTGCCTCGTTGAGTGAAAACTCCATATCCAATTCGAAGCGACACATGGTCATGGTAGCTCTGTGCGTGTGATCGGTCTTCATTTCAAGCGGAAACAATCTATACTATTCATAGATCGCCATGTCAGTAGTAGTAAAAGTGTAAATTCGATAGTATTAAGGAGCAGGTAACTCCTGTTTGGGGGAGCCGGTGGGAGTTATCTCTCCTGATCCGATGACGTCACTTCCGGGTCAAACGTCACATCCGGGTGAAAGGTCACCTCCTGGTCAAAAGCCAGTTCCTGTGGTGATGCAGTCACTTTCGGTTCAAGCCTCCGCGGACAGAAAGTAGTCCCATGTCGAGGGCCATGAAACACGCGGGTTGTGGCTTCGTCTGAATCACTGGGAATATAATGACCGGTCATCTCCGGAAATGCCCTCAGTGGGAGGAACCCAGAGAATACTCGTTGTGGTGTATGGTGTGGAGGGCATCGCCCCTTGATTAAAAGGCCTCAGATTCCCTTCCGGTAATTGACATCTCCGGGAATGCATGTTTGGGATAGGATTATTGGGGTAGGGGTGGTCATTTTTTTGTGGCTTTTACTGCGGGGCGTGGATACATGTTTTTCCTGTCTCATGCTATAGAAGATGACGGAAGGGTTCGCGTGGCCATTGGATGACTTTCGATGAAAAGTTATCCTGCGCATGCGCAGTGAATAGGCAGATCTGGGGTGGACGTTTTGGGGGTCGAGGTGGACTATCCGTGATCCGAATGGGTCGTATGAAGTGGCAATGTGTAGCACTCGTGGGGAGCGTCAGACTCGATGGGTGTGTACTGATAGGAAGGCAATGGCGCGCATGCGCAGCGATGGAGCAGTATAGAAAAGGCATTGGAATGAACGTTTTGGGTTAGAGATGAACCAATATTGATCCGAATGGGTCGTGTCAGGTATCAGTTTGAAGCACTGATGGGGGAGCATCCGACTGAAATCGTATGTTTGGAAATACGGTCAATCTGCGCATGCGCAGACAGAGAATTGTGGGAAAAGGGCATTTGAATAAATATTTTGAGGTCGAGATGGCCCAGTATAGGTACGAATGGGTCGTATGGGTGTCATGTTGAAGCATTCGTGAGGGAGCATCCGACTGCATGGGTTTGTAGTGAAAATATCGTCCATCTGCGCATGCTCAGTGGAAATGGGGCATTGGAATGGGCGTTTTGGTGTCGAGATGGACCAATATTGGTCCGAATGGGTCATGAAGCACTCGTGGGGTAGAGTCAGACTGGGAGTGATATGCGCCTGCACACTCTGGGAGTAGTGCAAAAGAGCGCGTTTGGGTAGAGGTGACTGTTACCTCTGGTTACCTTGTAGAGTTACCTCAGCGTTTGTGTGTAGGTATGTGTGCGTGTAGAGTAGGAGGAGGAGGAAGAGGAAGTTGTAGAGGGGGAGGAGGTAGTTGTAGAGGAAGAGAAGTAGGAGGAGGAGGAGGAATGGGGTTGAGTGAGTGAGTGAATGGTCATATAAAGTCGTTTTTAAACCATTAGCCTCAGGTTGTATCCAAAAATGGGTGGTATCCTATTGAAGCTCTTATCGGTTAGAGCCAGACTGGTGGTGATACGGGTGCGTATGCGCACTGACGAGTAGCAGAAAAGGGAGAGTTTCGATGGTGCTGACTATGCCCCAGGCACTTCAAGGTTATACGCATAGCAATACTTGCAGCGAGAGAAGGGGAATACCACGCAACGCCTTAACGCATTTCTTTACGCTTTAACGCCTTAACGCCTATCTTAAAGAGGTAGTAGCGTCATTTAAAAAATAGTCAGCAAATCACATATTTCGATAAAAGTTATTTAGTAGTTGGGATCAACTATGTTGAACGTTTTTCTTTGACCTCATTTTTTAAGATCATGGGCATTGAAATCTCACTTCTGATATTCTCTGAAAAACGTGACAGCACCTGCACTTGGCCCCAGTGCCTCAGATGACGTCACAAAACGCGCATTGGTATTCCTGGCGTGATGCTTTGCAACATCATACTTGACCTTAGAACATTCACTGCACTGTAACGGCTTCTAGCGTGATGTCATGGACACCTGGTCATGTTATCCGACGTCATCTCAGTCATTTCCCATTCTCATGTTGTTCACTAGACCGAATTGAAGAATCTGACAATATTGTTCCCCATAAGAAATACAAGACTTCACGACTTGAAAATCTTTTCGGATGGTACTGTACAGCAAACGTCTTTTGTATAATCGCCAAGTATTAACAAACGTACAATGTTAATTAACCAATCTTCAAATAGAGTGCGCGTCACCGTTTTATATGATTATAATGAACTCACGAGTTTTGCAAGCATCTGCCTTGGTGCATTGTTGTAGTATTGGGGGTGTCGTTTCTCCGTTAATATTTTATGAAGTGATACGTCAGATGTGTGGGACTCTTCTTTCTTATGTTTCACACCCACACCATGCTTAGCGAGAAGATTTTGCTAAGCGGTGTCTTCCTCCGGTGTGACGGAAACGGTGGCCCCATGCATCCAGTGTCCGGGGGACACTCGCGTCTAGACGTAAGTGTCCCAAGACACTAAGATCTGGATTTAATTGTCCGTCGGGCATTCAGGTCTGGATTTGCATGTCCTGGGACACTGGCTTCCAGGAGACGAAAGTCCTAACCTGGAGCCCAGTGTCCGCCCCGATTACTACTTCCGATTTTCCATCCAGTTTACACGTGAACATGTTTACCAGAGAGTGGTATAGAAAGGGGAGTTACAGCGTTATTGGCCTACTTCCGACAGGTGGCGCCAACAGATCGTTTTCGTCTGACCTTTGTGAAGTCAATTCCGGTTCCGGTCATGTGACATAAAGTGACCTTTAACCCTGCGCATGCTTTCCGCTATTGTGTGCATTTCCACTATTGTGCACTTCCGATCACGTGACCGGAACCGGGAGTGATCTCACAAAGGCCATTCGAAAGTGACGTCACCGATTGTAAGTAGGTCAATAACGCCCTGAGTCCCCCTCTCTCTGTCTCTCCCTCCTACTCAGGAGGTGAGTGAAGACGAAAATGAAATGAAAAAACAAGATAATTATAACAGAAAATCTTGAAATTTATGCTAAGAAATAGCCAAGTAAGACTGCATCACACCTAAGGGCTTTTCCTCGTGCTTTTGCGCCTCTTTGCTTGTCCGGTGGGAGCTTGTTCACTACAATGAAGAATACAACATATTGGCGAGCATACGTTACAACAAGTCAACACGAGAAATAACACGTTCTTCTGTTTCCACGAATGCAAGTCGCGATATGTAATTGTTCTATAAAGGTGTGGAAGCTGCCATTCAGTGGGGTAACTAGGCCACTACTTGTATTCTTTTAACGGCATATTCCGTGGGTCTTCCAAAGACGGGGTCAAATTTGCATGTTTTCTATATATCTTGGACTATTTTATGTTAACAATTCCTTGTTTAACCCTACCAGGCCTGGGGGAGGGACATCGCCCCCTCCCTCACCAAACTTTCTGCGCAATCTCCGGAACGACAAAAACTTGAGAGCTGACACTCCATGAATTTGTAGTTTATCATGTTGGGGTCATTTGGAGTCTATTTAAATAACCTCCCGAGCAGAGGATCACGGGTAAAATCACGGTTAATTTATCATGCATTTTTGTTTGGAAAAATTACATGAATAAAATTTTCGCAAAATTTGATCAAAAAATCGATTTACTCTGCTGTTTAAAACGGTGTAAACGTTTCCAAGAGTTTTGTTTGGTTTTCGTTGGGAAAAAATGATTCTGACGACGTTACTAGAAATGACAAAAATGTAAAGAAAACATGTGAAAAGCTAAAATCTGTTTGTAGAAAATAGGCGAAAATCAAGACCATCCCCAATGAATGCAGAAAATGTAATAAAAAAATGAAAAAAGAAGAAATTATCGATGTCCCCTATGGGCTACCCTTATTCAATCTTGGATGGAATAGGCAAATATACCCGGTGTTTGTCACGAATACACAATTAGTTTGCGAGCGCCTTAGGTTGAACTACCGGTAATGTATACATATTAGCCACATATAAAGTCTACAAAATATATTAATTGCGGGTCACAAGGACTCACTTTTCGCATTTCTATGTAAATGGGTTATACCAATAAGGAATAGTATCTCGCTCAAACAATCAAAGATAAAACTCATAATAAATATATTCACTTTCAATGATCAAAACAACGGAATTTTGTTGGCATACTGCTACCAGATAATTCCCTAGAGCAGCTCGACGTATGGAATGTTTCTCTTGCTTACTTTTCCCGGCTTCGTACTTGTCGATATTGTTGGCCAAATATAGCAGACTATCGGCAGGATCTAAGGATGACATGGGTCTGATTGTGGACAGGTGGTCAGCTTTTATACATACCTGATCATGTACAGAAAAAAATCCTAAAAAAATTAAGGAATATTCCCCGACTGTTACACCAGCGAAATATTCCTCAACATAACTAAGGAATATTCCTTACCATGTTAAGGAATTTCTTTAACATGCCACGGAATATTCCTTATTGAATAAGGAATTTAAGGAATATTCCGCCGGTGTAACAGTCGGGGAATATTCCTTAAATTTTAAGATTTTTTTTTTCAGTGTACTCAATATAATCCATTAATTTCGCGGATGTGCCATATATGAATACAGTAATCAGATGCATGTAGATGTCGTGGCAATTTTTATTTTGCATTTATGTTATGTTTTATTTATTTGATTATTTTCTTAATGATACCAGATGCGCCCCTTTACGGTTAATGTGAAAACAAATTAAAACTTACATTTTATGGTATGCTCCTGTGCAAACAAATGACCCGATCCTACTTCAAGAACGGCGAGTCAGCTTGACATGTCCGGAGAAATCGTTCAGGATATCCCGCATTCGGAAGATACGGACCGAATATGAAAAGACCCTGAGCATTATATTTGCATATCGTAAAATATTCCAATTTCGCCCTGACTATGCGACAAGTCGTGATTAGTACCAGCGGACAAGCTTGGTCATTTTAGAGTAACATTAATTATAACAGTAATAGAGATCTCCGACATGACAATTTCCTCAATATTTACTGATGTCAGAAACGTGATATACATTTTCATCAGATATCTCGTGTTTCTTTCTGATTTCGCAACATTCACAAAATCATATGCGTGCAAAAATTAACCCAGCGCGGAAAGAAGGATTCCTAGTACTTGTATACGGTTTTCTACGACATATTGAATATGTACGGCGGCCCATATATGACCTGCTATTCTTCCAGTTTGTATTATTTTTTTAGTTCTATGTTTGCTTCTTTTGGTTTAGTTTTCACCCGTATTAAAATTCTCCAGTCACCTGGATGAAAAGGTTTTCACCTGGGTGGAAGCGTTTTCACCGGGGTGAGAAGATTTCACCTGTGTTAAAACAGGTTTCCACCAGGGTGATAAAGTTTGCGCCCAGGTGAAAACCTTTTCACCCAGGTGAAAACCTTTTCACCCCGGTGAAAACGTTTGCACCTGGGTGGAGAGAAAGGAGTGAAAGAATCCCCCTTCCCACCTAAACTGAAAAAAATATATATACAAAACTAAAATTAATAGCATGTCGTATATGGGCCACCGTAAATATGTATATTCACTTAAATACATAAAATTATTTTTTTTTCTAAAAAAATATATATATATTTAACAAAGATGCGACGATATAATTTTACAAGACGTACTAAAGCTGTACATGAGAAATGCAGAAAATCAAACACTTTCAACTGACCCCGACTAGGATCGAACCCACAATCTTACCTTCTGCTATACTGTCCACCGTCTATGCCTTTACCCACTGCACCACCGATTTGCTGGCCGAACCTCTGTTCAGAATTTCTAGTCTTTCCTATTCCTTTAGTTTCATATATAGGTCAACCGGACTCTGTGGAATGCTGGACTCTGAGAACTTCCATAGCTGTGGAAGCGCCCATAGTCCGCCAGATGCCATGGTCCGGGCCCTATATATATGAGAAGGGACATTCCTGTCTAGATTTCAGTGACCCGGACACCAACGATATCATGACCCTGGTTTCTGCTGATAGGGGGACAACTGTTTCCGAGGAAGGACTTTCGTATCTGGATCTGGGTCCAGATCCAGATACCATGGTCCCCGGACCCTCATATCTGGCGGACCACGGTTGCTTCCACACCGGGTCAAAATCCCAGTCTTCTACCTTGTGTGGTTCAGCTCCTTATTGTATGGTAGTATACCATTGATCCAATTCTGTATAATTCTTCTCCCCAATTGAAATAGTACGAGAGGTAGTTGTAGATACATGATTATGTAGGTCTGCACTGGTCTGATGGATAGAATACGAATGGCTATTCTAATTTGTTGATGTCAGGAACAACGCGTAACTCATCTCGTAACTCCTTGTCTCAAAATGGTACCCCCCCCCCCCCCTCAACTGTGTGCCGAACAAAGAATTGTTAAGTCACATGAAACAGACCGTCCTTCTATCCTCCGTGCGACGTGATTTAACTCCGACTTCTGCTCGACCCGGGACCACCTGCTCGACCCGGTGCCCCTAAGCTGACTCCGCGCCGAAAATAGCTTCGTTCTCTAGCTGACTCCGCGCCGAAAATAGCTTCGTTCTCTAGACGACCGAGACCACCTGCGCGACCCGATGCCCCCCACTGATTCCGCGTCAAAACCTGCACGACCCGATGGACCTCCGGTAAACCCTTCCAAAGAGCCCCACTTCCAAGCAGCCCCCTTAGAATGCTTCCATCGCACATTTTATACTACTGAAAAAAGAGTGCCTCTGATGTGGGCTATCAACTTGTATCGGCTGTCGACATCTAAATGCAAAACAACTCTCGAGGTAAGGTGGTTGCAACCCATTGTATTCATATACTGGGGCGAACAGGCCCATTCAAATATCTGACGAGATCTGATTTGAGGGGGTTCGAGCAGATACCTGAGAAAATACAAAAATGATTAGAGAGTACAAAAATACCCATTCCAAGTTTTTGCCATTAAATTTCGGCTACTGTATAATTGTTTCATTTTGTTCTTTTTAGAAAATACTGGTCAAGTATATTTCGTTGATAGGCCTATATATGTCAATGCTATTTTTGAAATACCATTTGACCGGTACCGGTAATTGCTCTCCCCCCCTACCCCTCCTCTCTCTCTCTCTAAAGGCAATGAGTTTTATCTTGCAAACGTATAAGTTGTCTTCGGTAGCTTGTATGGAACAAACTTCAAACCACATAAAATGATTGACTATATTACTTGGCAGATCTTTCTTACATAGACTATAGAATAATGAAACGAAATGAAGTAATCCTGGGTGTGGAATTAGTGAACAAAGAAAATGCAACAATCATCCATATTTTTCTGTCAAATTGAGATGTTGAGATTATTCCCTCAAATTGAACAGGTATACATATATACTGAAGTGGCATAGAAACTCTTTTGTTACGGATAACAACTTTCGAGTCCTTATCAATTAATGACGTTCCATTACAGATCGTCTTTTTTTTTTAGCGTATGAGATGCATAGATACAAAAAAAAAATGCTGTCCGCAAAGAATAGCCCAATGTAAAAAAACTCAGATATAATATCACGGAATATTTTTAATTTACCATCCCGGTTTACCTAGATTGTGAATAGGTCGAGTCCATACAAATGAGTTGCTCGGTTCAGTTGGCTTAATTTCGCAATACTGGCGGAGGATGTATTTGTTTGTTTATTCTTTGTTTGAGGAATTTCTTTTCATACGGTACCAGTCTTTGCCTTGAACTAATGAGTATTTTCAACAGTTGTATTTTGTGCGATTTGGGCTTTCCGACATACTTTTCTATTCTTTATTTTAATTGCGATAAATTATTCAATAGAATACGTTACCAAAAGTACAGATATTTTACTTCAACGCTATTTGATCTATTTAATAATCAGTAAACTATATATTTGCTGTACTTATGTCGCAATTGCTATATCATGTGACAAAGTTTGTTTTGCAGTGACGTCACATGATTGACGTACACTATACCCATTTGTGATACCATGACTAAGACAGAGCTAAAAATAATATAACTTAGTTTATTTTTAACTCATTTCTGTATAGAGTTTGTGGTAAACTACAGCTCAGCGAGAAAAACTGTTGTTCGACATATATATCGGTGAAACAACTGAAGTGATTTTGTGCTGAAAACATCACTGGATTGCTACCTGGAAAAATACGCCAAGCAGAGTTATCGAACTTCGTACTAGAGGGCGACTTTATCTTCAAAGGGATATAACTCTACAACGCGTACTTGTCAAGTTCACGGCGAAGGCGGAAAGAGAGAGTTTATAAAAAAAGATTATAACACATATTTGGTAAGTTATGGGTCGGATCACGATGACTTGACACACATGTTATGTGAATTAATGACTGATGAAGCTTAAATTTAATCATTTGAGTGCGTAAAGTGAATTTTAATTGGCTAGAATAGCCAGTTTTCGTTGTTTTCAATTACAACAACAACAACATGAAAGGATGGTTTCATTGACGGGATGGAGTCATCATCAGATCATAATCATGTTTTGAAACCTACCACAAACTTGTAGAAGGTTTGTGGTTTATTGACGACCTTATCCAAAATAAAGAATATTAGCCGAAGAAAAACTCAAATTAATCTGAGAAATTAATATAGCAATCTGAAATGAAAAATTAATCTTCAAAATGATTTGTTCAATATTTCCACATGTAGCCTAGGTATACTACATGGGGAAAATGGTGGTCCAGTACTATTGCTTGACACTTGCAGATTAATTCAATGCAGTTTTTGGGGATCTTATAGCTTGGTTAAGCCCGATCGACAGTTCCATTGCCAAAAGATGACAAGGGCTGTGAAAATTTGATTAATCATATTTTTGGGTAATTGTGCCCCAAAATGAGTTTTTAGATGTGCATATTGCAACTTTTCCATCATTTAAAGTTCCTTATAGCTATGATGTGAAAACTCCAGAAAAGGTATGATAAAAATAAGTTTATTTTCCAAGAAGTCGCACAGAAGACTGGAATAATCTTGAATGGCCTGGTCTTATTTGATGTAACTTTCTGTAGAGAAGCTAGCGCTCACTAATTATGTTATATAATGATGTGTTGTCTATTCTTGTGCAAAACGAGCATGCCTATCAGTCCTAGCATGTTTTCGGTGCAGTTACAAGATAGTGATATACTGATTAATCCTAAGCTGTCTCCCTGTGTTTACAGTCACAAAGTGACATGTGTGCAGACAATTGTTGGAGGTACATGTAACTATTTGTGTCGAGACCCCTGGAGAGAAGAGCCAAAGTGCATGATTCACAAAGCCCTTTATACATCATGATTCAAGTTTCACCATCACGCCTTAAATCTAGAATGATCTCATTTTCTGGCGAGTGCAAAAATTTGTTTTTCTGATTTTATACAAAGTTGTTCGTTGAAGAACTACTATAGGATATCGTGTGTCAATGTGCGATGTTCAGGTTCTCTGGGGATAATCAGTTACAAACTTACATTCAATGTTAATGATTTTGAAATTCCTGATAAGATTTCATGATAAGAAAGACTGGTGCAAGATTTTAAATTGAGACAGATTTTCAAAGTTACTTTTGTGGAAAAATGGGTTCTATACTCGGGCATCGTGGACATCATGGCGGAGGTCATCATGGGTACTTTGGTGGACATCACGGACTTGGAGGATACGGGAATTCTTATGGATTTGGACACCCTGGAGGATACTACGGTGGACATCACGGGTATGGCGGACATCATGGATACGGCGGACATCACGGATACGGTGGACATCATGGTGGATATGGTGGACATCATGGTGGATATGGCGGACATCATGGGGGACACCATTAAGGTTCTGCCTAAATCGTGTAAAGTGAACTCAAGGCCATTCATCTATAGATAACATATATTTTACAATTTGCTAACCTTGCCTTATTTTCTTACTCCCGTACATCATTGTAGCTCATGTATGTAAAATGTATGTAATATTCATGTACAATGTATCTAAGGCACATCTATTCTCTAATTGCACATGATACATTGTATCTTATGCACTTAAATACAATGGATCAAATACATTTTGTACAATGCATCTAATGTACATAAATTGTATCTTCTAAAGGCACATGTACAATGTATCAAATATATATGTATTGTATACATTGTATCTTATGCACATGTACAAATTATGTTATCTTATGCACATGTACAATGTATCTAATGTAGATACATGGTATATTATGCACATTTACAATGTATCTAATGTACATACATTGTATCTTATGCACATGAACGATGTTTCAAATATATTTGAACTATGTATCCGATGTATATACATTGTGTCTTATGCACATGTACAATGAATCTAATTGTACATAAATTGGATCTTATGCATATACTATATATCAAATACATATGTATTGAAAACATTATAACTTATGCACATGTACAAATTATGTATCAAATACATATCAGGACTCGGAATTCCCACAAGCCCGGAAGCCCGTGGCTGGTGAATTTAGAACTTGGCTGACTGAATTTAATTCTAGAACTAGCTAACCAGCCCAACTGGCTTGTTATAATTCAAGAATTTTAGCTTTGCATAATGAAATCTACCAGCCCGTTGGTCTAAGAAAGTTTTATGGTAAATGCATGCCCTGCATATGTACTATGTATCCAATGTACATTGTCTTATGCACATGTACTATGTACTTAAATGTATATACATCATATCTTATGTACATGTGCAATGTATAATCTAGATGTATACATACGCATCGTATTCTATGCACATGCAGAATATATTTAATTGCAATGTATTTAAATGTTTATGTTCAATATATCAGAATGAGCTCAGCTGTAAAATGTACATATAATCAGAAATTCCTTGTTTCCATACTCATAATTTACTGTTTTCTTCCACATCAGTTTGGGAGGGTTTCTTAATCGCTTTATATAGAATATCACGCCCAGTAGGGGGAATTACCTTAATATCAAAATTCCCTCCTGTTTGTATGAAAGGTAATTAACCAGAACTATTTGTCCTTGACACATTACAAATTTCAAATTCAAAATTTTTCGTGCTCTTCAGATCCTTCACATGATCTCTCCAGAAATAAAATAAAACAGGACTGCCCTTGATACTAATTCCTAAAAGTTAAAGACGAGGAAGCAAGGATTTTCTTGATGGGACCTAACTTAAATGGTACTTTTCCTCAGATTAGACCGTTAAATGTATTGATGACTGATCTTCCGCTTCTAAAAATACATATATACATGTAATTTGATTATTTTATGTCCGTATTTAATCATATAACCCAGCCTGTATTCACTTCCTGGCTTGTCTGCAATTAGACTACTTAGGTGAACAGGGTATAGGAAATGCCTGTTCAAAATCATTTGTAAAAATAAGACTAGGTAATTTGGGCTTCAGAGTTTGGGTGCCCATTACCCTTTTATCATTTATTTACTAGTATCTATTTGACCCTGGATATGGCCATGCAATTGACACTCAACATATGCATGATCCTACTTAAATGTGGAACAACTGCATGTAAGATAATAAAGACTTACACTAGTGAAGCTTCTTCATTGACTGGAATGCTGCAATTTGTATATATATCAATTTATCATGTCAATTATTGTAATTTTCTTCATCTTGAACAGTTAGGAGACCGACTTTAATACAGAAGTTATAAAAATTATAACCCAAGTTAATCATGGCAAGGGTATACCCGCAGAATATTGGATTTGGCCATAAATGCTACATCAACATTCCATCAGCAAGTACCTTATAACTGTATAAAGTTTTATACATGTACATGTTTATTTGAGTTTGCGCAGCAAACAAAAATGCATGCAGCTCTTCAAAAACGAGTGTGGCCTTAAGCAATACCTCAATAATTGAATTTAATGTTTTGGCTTTCCAGGAAAAATGTATATAATTGAGGGAAAAATCTGAGATACAACGATATAGGCGGATACCGTACGTAAGACATGTATACATGATATCCGAGTTAAAATCTCATTCTAAATTTTATTAAAGGGAACATGAACTCTGGTGAAACGTGCATGGCCAGTTAAAGCTTTTTCCTCATAGAATCCAAATCGTTCATCAGATATTTTTTTACAATTTTTTCAAAGCAGTACTAAACATTTTAACTTCGTTACACTGGACGAACATAGAGGCCTCCATGTTTGAAGAATCGTGACGTCAGTGGACACTAGTTCTTCTGCCTCTGGAGGTAAAAACGCGTCAATTGACAGAGGTGCAGTATTCGAGACCGTAGCTTACAAACATGAACGAGGATGACAGTGCGACGTGTCGGGATTACCTGGTACATTGTGACAGCCAAATGCAGAGCAGCCCGGCATCGTAGAATATCTGCTAGAATCAGGCTGTATTCTACATCAAAGCTAATCGATAACATTGACTCTGTCGGTCGGGGAACGGAGGAGTGCATGAAAACGACCATATGCGGCCATGTTATCTCGACACAGAGAATGTCCGATGACGTAGGAGATTATCGGCAGAACTGAATTTCGCGCTTTCCCATTGGATAAAAATCCTGCCCAAAACAAACATGGCGGCGCCCCCGCGTTTGCGTCTGTCTCATTCATTGGAAAAAAATGAGAAAAAATATTTGTCACGATTTTTTGAATCTATCGGGACTCTTGTATAATTCCCGCGGTGTTTTACCGCAGAGTTTACGTCCCCTTTAACGTACCACATGCACTTGAAGGCATGAACGTAGTTAAACATAGTAATACGCTGTATTAAATGAATTTGCAGAGATATTGTGACTTCAATATTGGTCAAAGTATCATTAACTTGTGAGCAGTGAAGATTTTGATATAATCACTTGTAGAGGTTATAATTCTATAACTTCTGTAAGTTGGTCCCCTGGTTGTTGGACACACTTGTAATCAAAATAGTTGATCAAATATTTGTGTTTAGAATTACATTTCTTGTTAGAAAATGTAACTAGGATAGGATGAGCATCCATGTGGAATGCATAAATTTGATGGGGGCAGAAGCGGGGGGTGGGGGGTCAAATTAGTTTAAATTTTGTCCTGTTACACTAGGTTAAATTTATTGGTAGGGGGATGTTTTGTATTCTGAGGTGTACATGTATGTTTATGATGCTTCTGTAAATAATAGCTTTTGAAGACATCTTATCAGAAATGAGAGGTGGCAGAGTGAGGGGGATTTGGTGGTATAGAGTGTATAGTGTAAATTGTGTAATTCATTTCTAATTCCAAGTACACAGCCCCCGTATCAGTAAGAATGGGCAGCAGACCATTCTCCATAGTGGTCACCTGCAACTAATTCAAATCAGTGCTGTTGTATTTCGTAACATTCGGACATCCTGATGTTGTTCCATACTGTTCATCCAGCCAACTGTAATGTTATGGTATAGCTGCATTCAAGTCGACCTCGTGCACCAACATGTTCCAGATACTTTCCAGTCTGCACCCATGAGTCCAACATGTTCCAGATACATTCCAGTCTGCACCCATGAGTCCAACATGTTCCAGATACATTCCAGTCTGCACCCATGAGTCCAACATGTTCCAGATACATTCCAGTCTGCACCCATGAGTCCAACATGTTCCAGATACATTCCAGTCTGCACCCATGAGTCCAACATGTTCCAGATACATGCCAGTCTGCACCCATGAGTCCAACATGTTCCAGATACATTCCAGCCCGCACCCATGAGTCCAACATGTTCCAGATACATTCCAGTCTGCACCCATGAGTCCAACATGTTCCAGATACATTCCAGTCTGCACCCATGAGTCCAACATGTTCCAGATACATGCCAGTCTGCACCCATGAGTCCAACATGTTCCAGATACATTCCAGTCTGCACCCATGAGTCCAACATGTTCCAGATACATTCCAGCCCGCACCCATCAGTCCAACATGTTCCAGATACATTCCAGTCTGCACCCATGAGTCCAACATGTTCCAGATACATTCCAGTCTGCATCCATCAGATCAGCCCAAGACACCTTTGCAGTTGGATTCTTTAGGTGCACCTAATGACGGCTTGTTCATTGCTCCGCCAAACCACATCTAATCGACCCACCTTTGCCTGCAGCCAACACAGCTGAGAGAAAAATCAGTTGTCCTACATCACACATTCCAAATGTTCTGACATTCTTGAACATGGCAACATCTAGCGGTTTCTTCACTTATACGGAGTGTTAAGTGTGTCAAGCTGTTAATCTCTGTAAATGGTCAGAAACCATCCAGTTTGTGCTGCTGAACAGTCCATGTTTAGGAGTATCCTAGAGTTTGGCTGGATATGCATACAAATGTTGTACTGTGAACACGGTGATGCCTGTATTGTGTCCCAGTTTCAGAGTTCCAAGAAATTCCCTGCAGTATTTTCCCTCTACTCATATCCAGTGTAAACCAGTGTGCGATCTTCAACCGTGATGCAAATGATATTCAGATAAGGAAGTTGATGTTTTAGGCATACTTGTGAACATAGACACTTTCAGAGGATTTTATGCAGCCTTCTTCCTTTATGTGTGTGTGTTACATGTATGTCAAAGTGACATTTGAACTTATTTCACTAAATTCGGAAGAGAATCTGAATTGCTGATTGGCTCCATCTATTGTACTTTGTAAGTATGAAAAGGGGAGAGGAGTAGAAGGCTTGTCACAAACATCTGTTACATGTATCTCTATTCATCACCAGTATGTTACACACAGTTCTGTTGACAAACTGAAAATTTTCAAAAAATTTGGAAGTGCATTTGACATGTTTGCTACAATATTGTGTTCAACTCCCTTCTACCCCTGCCATGCCTGCCCCACACATCACCTTTTCTATTTCTCCAAAACTCCTGTATATACCATGCTGGCATTAATACCCAGATTATCAAATCGTAAAACTTTTCTAGAGAAGTTTCAGTTTACTCCCTGGAATTGTGCACAACAAAGACATACAGCACAGCATATGGGAGTCTTATCAGACCCGCCCTCCCGATGCCGAGGGTGGTCTTATATACAGGGCATATTCACAGGCGGCATTGAGGGGAGACAAATCAGTAACATAAAGGTTCATAAAGGGCCAACTGGGTATTATATATAATGGTTTATTTTACTTCCTTTATTTTCTTTATTGCAATGAAATATTTACGTGGTAATAAAATAGATATGATTGAACCATATGGAGGAGTTAATGCTGTACATTAATCACCTTTTAACCACCCTGGAGATACACCGGCACAGTCGCCACTTTGAAAATTTCAGTCAACGATGATCGCGTAATTGACAGCCATATTTCATTGGTCATTGAAACTACGAGAGCTCTGAATGCAATAGCATACGTCGACACTGACAGTCCACCCCGCAAAGTTTTACACGATGAGAGATGAAACTGTTAAACAGGCTAGGCATTAATTGATTTGATAAACCATTACCTTATGAATAGTTTAATGTTTTGTACTTTCAGTTTCGAGTTTAGCCACACTATAGAATGAGCTTTTACGGAGGTCCTCCTGGAGGGTACCCTGCTCCAGGGGGGTACCCAGCACAGGGTGGGTACCCATCACAACCACCAGGTATGCCAGGAGGGTACCCTGGAGCAGCACCATCGTACCCAGCAGCCCCAGGGGGGTTTGAGGTAAGTGAATTATTTTGCTAAACAACCTGCATGTTTCAACCCTTGTCCAGTTTTTTGGCCTAAAATAATTGTATGGCATCACACAGTGATTTACATGTATAGATCCTGTGTTTTGTGTTTGCTGACCATTTGATAAAAGTACATTTTGTTTAATATCTAAATTTTCCTTATTTACAGGTATCCATGCCAACACCAGAATCTGCCATGATGGCTTCATATGACTCCGCACCCTATGGTGCAGGAGGGCTTCCATATGCCCCACAGCCAGGAATGGGCTTCAATGTAAGTTTTCCGACAATAGTGCATGCAAATACTATCCCAACAAGCTGAGTAGCTAGCAGGTCCTTCGCCAAGTAGCCTGTTTGAGAGCGTACAGCATATACGCTTCCAATATCCCCTTAAATATAACTTGGAAAGTGGATATATGTATGTGAAAAGAGAGGTTTATCTGGAATTGTCGAGACAATTTGAGGAGGTTTGGGAAGCAGTAATGGGTAGTGTAACACTGGAATGTAAGTCTGTAGTTGTATATGGATTTGTGGATGGTGAGGTTTATAAAACGATCGACGATGGGTGGAACAGATCAAGATTTCGTGTTCGCAAAACAGATGGGTACAATATGAGTGAAATCTAAGATGGTCAATGGCAGCCATCTTGGATTACATACTACCTCAATGAAAATCAATACCAATGGCCGTCTAACTGATGTGAAGCACCTTCTCAAGTTTTAAGTCAATCGGACGAATTGATCTCACGATACCGCGTTCACAAGATGCAGGATGGACGGAATCCAAGATGGTCAATGTCAGCCATCTTGGAATACGTACCTCAGTGAAAATCAATACCAATGGCCATCTAACTATGTGAAGCGCCTTCTCCAGTTTGCAGTCGATTGGTTGAGTTCTCAAGATATCATGTTCACAAGATGGGGGACGGACGGAATCCAACATGGTCATGATCTTGGATTACATACTACCTCAATGAAAATCTATACCAATGGCCGTCTAACTGATGTGAAGAACTCTCCCAAGTTTAAAGTCGATTGGTCGAATTATTCTCAAGATATCGCGTTCACAAGATGTGGGACGCATGGAATCCAATATGGTCAGTGGCAGCCATCTTGGATTATGTACCTCAGTGAAACTCAATACCAATGGCCGTCTAACTGATGTGAAGCACCTTCTCAAGTTTGAATTCGATTGGTCGAATTGTTCTCAAGATATCGCGTTCACAAGATGTGGGACGGACAGAATCCAATATGGTTAATGGCAGCCATCTTGGATTACGTACCTCAGTGAAAACCTATACCAATGGCTGTCTAACTGATGTGAAGAACCTTCCCAAGTTTGAAGTCGATTGGTCAAATTGTTCTCGAGATATCGTGTTCACAAGATGTGGGATGGACGGAAAGACGGATGGCTATCATTTCCAAGTCCTCCCACGACTTCGTGGCGGAGGACAAAAAGGGAAGCAACTTTGGCAGTGTCACACAGCCAGAGGACTTGCACCCATGTCCCAGAGAGTGACTACCAAACTTACTGTTGAGAGGCCAGTTTGGCATAGGAAGGAAGATATATTTCTTTAACCCAGGCATGAGAAATCTCTGATTTTGAGTGGATTCCTGCTTTTTGGAGGTTGACATAGCCATTTCTGAGATCTTTGCAAATTCTTGGAGAAATTTACCCCCCATCTCCCGAAGTTAGTTTTTACCCTTCAGCCAAAATCGTCCTTGGGGTATTGTCATAATCATCATCATGTTTTGTACCCATCAGAGGATACCTGAAGGCATCTGGCTTTGTGAACTTTTCTCTGGCAATAACCCCCTCTCCCGCTCTCTTCTCAGAAGTTTACACTTTTTTTTTCTCATGCATGTTAATCTGATAACTATGTAGGTGAAATGTTTCCAAAGTACAATGTTAAATTTAACACCTCTCACTCTCTCCTTCAGTGTGAAACCATACCAGATCTGTGTCATGTATCTCACAAAACCCCAAGCTAGGTTTATGATCAGACATGTAAAGTATGAAATTCAATAATGATAACATATGTTGTTATGTTTTCATCACTTTTTGATTCTTCATTTTCACAATAAAAATAAATATAAAGTTGTTTTTCATAAGCAGAATACGCAACATTCACATATTATATTTGGTGATAACCTATCTGTGTTAGTTTTGGCACAATTAAATGACTCGCAAAATTTGGCTAATTATGAAACCTTATCACAAATTTTTACTCCTGTTGAATTATTTTTTACTCAAGGTTTGCGTGAACCTTAGAATCTAGAATTGCATGGCTTTATTTAACATTCAGTACAATAGTACTGATAGAAAAAAAGTTCACCAATTGCCTGACATTGGCATATGAAAATATTGAATTTTTAGACAAATATTTTCATCATCTTGTTGGAAAGTTCGGAGTATCGTCTTGAAAATTATGAAGACAATGATAAGTGTATCCTCGCTTCATTTGTGTTCATGACAGTGTTGATATGAGTTTGGAACTGTCAAAACTAGCGCAACAGAGAGAGTTAATGTGGTCCAAAAACACTTTATGGTAAATTGCAACAAGGGAGATAACTCCTGCAATTAATTGTAATTTAGTGTTACGGAGTGTTTTTATTAACTCCCAGAGTTCATTTTGGGCCTGTGTTACTGTTTTCAAGGAACAATTTTGATTTGTTATTGAAAACAGTCACATTTTTTCTTTAAATTGTGTTATATTATTTTTTATAGTATAGATCTAGATCACACATTATTATATTAATGGACTGATAATGCTGAACTATAAAGTTTTATTACATTTCACTTTCTCCAGGTTCAAAGAATAGCAGTTAACTGAACTAATAGATACATGTAAAGAAGCTTCTAGTAATTAGAGCATGAGTTCCTTAATAGGAATGGCATATGCCAGTTATCCGAATGGGTTTACACCATGCCCAGTTTAGGCCTAGTGTTCTGATCAGCATGGAGAGTAGTACCTACTGGAATGGCATATACCATTCCCTCTGCTATTGTATGGCATGCCATAAGCCATTCGTTTTTATCCAAGTTTCGAAAAGTGTGCCAAGGAGTTTCTAGGAGTTCCAACTCGGCACACCGTGCCATTCAGTTTAGAATGCCTTGTGCCAGTTCCTAGCATGCCCTAATTTCAAGCTTCCTAAATTTGATGGAATTTTTGTTTTGGAATTGGACAATGTTTTGTTGACAATGTTGTGGTAAGGCTTCGAATGCCCATCCCATAACCTTGACCTGGCATTATATTCATAATGGTTTGTCATTTCATGTCTCCCCAGATGTCTGGCCCAGCTCTAGGGATGGGAGCACCACCTCAGATGCCTGGCATGCCGGGGTACCCATCTATGCAGGTAAAATCCAATTGATTGTGAGAAAATGGGAATTCAGTTACCAGAAACTAACTTTTTGTTTGTATTGAAAGTTCAAAGCATCAACACTGCAGAAGTGATCCTTAATAGCCTTAACCCTTAAAATATCTAAAGGTAGATGTGAATGGGGTGGGGGGGGGGGGGGGCTAGGGTAAAGCTGAAATATGTAGATGTATTTGCCAGAAAATAATATTCGTTATATATAATTAAAATTTCCCTCCAAACTGGACTCCTTACTGAATATGCAAATTATCATGGCAAGTGAGAACCTTTTTGGCTGTTCAGGAATAACCCTATTGATTGAAATGTGTAGTGTTTACATTCCGTGGAAACTGCATTTCTTATTATATCATCTGTATGTTTTGATTGTTTCACAGCCTGGTTATGCTGGGGGACCACCTGCTCCTACAAGTTACGGCGCACCCCCAATGGCTGCTGGGGGGTACCCTGGGGGCTCTCAGCCACCTATGGGGGGTTACGGCGGATACCCAGGTGGGAGCCAGCCACCAGGCATGCCGGGCGGGTATCCAAGTGCCCCTCCTGCTCATTCTTACCAAGCTCAGCCTCAGGCCCCTCCAGGCATGCCTGGGGGGTACAACGCTTCAGCACCGGCCTTCTCACAGTCCCAACCTGGGTACACCACGTCACAGGCAGGGTACCCCCAACTGTCCAACATGTCCACTCCTGGCATGCCAGGCCAGCCGTCATATAATAATCATCAATCTGGACATATGTCATCAGCTCCATCTGGTGGCCAATTTCCTCCAAGTTCTATGAACTCCCAGTACAATTACATTGAAAAGGTATGTACACAATGTAGTACAGAAAAAATGAAATATTGGTGACAATAATATTGTCACCCATTTCTGCGCTATCTCCTGAACGACAAAAAATGGAGAGCTGAGACTCCTTGCCTTTATAGTTTATCATATTGGGGTCGTTTTGAGCCTATTTGCATAACCCCCTGAGCAGAGGATCATTGGTAAATTCATAATGGTAGCTACGTGGGGTACCAGAAAAGTGATGAATTTGGCATATTTCTTTGAAATTTCTGCTTTTCCGCAATGAAAAGTGGGCAAAAACTATTCTATTTCACATCAGATTAATATTTACTAATTTATCATGCAGTTTTTGAGGAGAAATTGCATAAGTAAAAAATTCGGAAAATCCGACCGAAAAATCGACCACAAAATGCCATTTTTGAAAATGACGTCATCAAAGCAACCATCTTGGATTTTTTCACATTTTCTGGTAGAGCTTGACCCAAGGGTATAGTTTGGTAAGTTTCAGCCTCTTGGCTCAAGGGGTAAGAAAAATAATTAAAGGGGGGGGGGGGGGGCGAAATGACCCCCCCCTAATTATTTTTCCCTAGGCCAGAACAGGTCCCAAAAAGCCCAGGCCAGATAGGGTTAAGACATGTTTGAAAAGGAAGCTGAAACTCATCAGTGTGTAAAATTTCAACCATCTAAAACATTTTTCTTGTCCAAAAAAAAAAAACTTTGATAAAAATATCAACTATTGTTCATCTCACATTTTGGCAGAGAATTCAATTTCCTGAGCGCAAAAATGCACCAAATTTGTGTAAAATACCTCTCATTTATCAAGAAGTTACTCTTCTTCAATTGTATATATCCATTTTGGCAAGTGACACTGTGTGACTTAAATGCACAAGGAATTTGGAATAAGGGTGCCCCTGTACTTCATGCAATGTCACTGGCACTTGCTGGTTTGTTTGGTGCCGTTCAGGTACCTGAAATTTTTAGCGATAACAATTATTTCGACGTTATAAACATATGGCAATGGAATGAACAGTATATATGAATTCTTAGTTAATGACTGATCTGATCCTTTGTAACTGTATTTGAAAAAAATAATTCCATTTGATTCTGAAGTGTCCGAAATAGTCCCCTTACTGATGGCCTACTGCTGACATGCTGTGTTGATCTCTGAATGCTCTGATGGAAGCATCAATAAACATAAAAAATATGTCAAACATCAGTTCTGAGTAGTAGATGTCTGATGCATCATGCCAAGTTTCATCCCTAAGGGCCCATTATCTTGGAAATTACATGAGAATAACCCCTAAAAAACATCCATATATCACTGTGAACCATACAGGAATGATGTTCTACAGGAACAATCTAATGATGAAAGTCGGCTGTTACATTGATTTCACTTCGAATTATTATGGTTTATAATAGGTTGTACTCTAGAATTTTCATTTTGTGAGTGGTCTAATAATTGAATGACATATTAAAGTTTCAGACTTGCTATACGTAATATACCTTTTACTATAATATTCTATCGGACACTGAAAAAATTAATATCTATTCTGTATGATTTTCAAACTCAATATCTTCACTGATTTGACATTTATCTGTTTCAGTCTCAGGGAACTCTGCGACCTCATGCAGCCTTCAATGCAGAAAATGATGCGAAAATGTTGAGGAAAGCCATGAAAGGTTTAGGTATGTTCATATGAGATCTAGGAGTCCTATATATCTTTCATATGATTGATGACATAGAACTGACAAACTGGTATGGAGTATAGCCCCCTACGAAGCAATTTGTATATGATACCAAATTGTCATCACTATATTATCAAGCCAGTTGCGCACAGTCCAACACAGAAAGGATTGACCTGCATTGGTACAATTCACAGGGGTATTACCTATGGTACGGCATAACTCAGATGGTAAGAGTAACTCTATGGATTACAAGGGGCTATGGGTTTGATTCCCATTGATGGCTAAATTATCCCTTCTCTCAAATATTATTTCCATATATGATTGATAGAAATTGATGTGTTGTCAAAAAATTGCCCCAAAATGATCAAATTGCCTCTTGTTTTGAATGAAATGCCGAGCTGCATTTGGATTAAATGAAATGACTTGAATATCTCATTGATCGAAGGCCATTAGTTGGTATATTCTGTATCGTCATCAGATTCTGTTTGTGTGACTGACCGCCAGAAAAAAATATGAAACCAAGTGCATGTAAAATGGGCAAGTTTACTTGGCATGCCCGTTTGAGTGTATCTGCGAGCACCCATGTTTCGATCACAATATTCCCCCTTTTTCTTTCTCTCATTGTGCCTCACTTCTGAACAACAAAGATAATCTAGCCATTATGATAAGATCAGATAATAATTGATTAATTAATTTATAAGAGTGTTGATCATTACAAACAGGACTTTTATTCATCTGTCTATTTCCATGCTACATTGTACTGTATAATTTTGATTTCTGATCGGACGTCAGACATGGAAATAATACATTTAACAATCAAGAATAGTGATCAGAAATGTAAGAACATTATTCATGACAGTTTTTGCAAGAAAACTGTCAATCTGTGGTTCCCATTCTATTTTATTTCCTCTTCTCACAAAACCAGGAACGGACGAAAAAGCTATCATAGACATATTGGCATATAGATCTAATGAACAGAGGCAACAAGTCAAAAGTTTATACAAGACATGTTATGGAAAGGTAAGATTATTATAACTTTATGCAAAAGGTTTTCATCTTTTTCTCTCAAAAGATAGAACTAAAGACTTATCTGGCTCATTTGGTTTGATATGAACAATGGGAAACTTTCATTCAAGGGATGTAACTCTTAGCGATTTGCACAGGTCAAAAGATAATTGTAAGGGCTGTCCTTTGTAGCATCATGGTCACAAATTACAGTGTTATGCCCAACTGAAGAATAAAAAAATTTATTTGAGATCCTGTTGAATATTATTTGCTACATATAATACAGGATACAATTACTGCAGTTGTGTTTGATCACTATAACAAGGTCCCAGTTGTTAAAACGGAATAGGGCCCTACCATTGGGGTTTCCGGGTGTGAAAAGGAATAGGACCCAAACGTCATCATATGAATGAATCAGGGTTGAATGCAACGTTAAATCATATTCAATCAGTCACTTACAAGGTCTCTAGTGCAATGTCTTTGTCATTTGTTCAAACTTTTAATGGCTTATAATAATAAATCAGTAAAAGTTCTTTTGAAAGAAACTTTTTTTTTTGGTGGAGTAGTGTATTGATATTAAGGGAAAGAACTGTGAAGGAGCTTTCCGTTGGCAGATTTGTCTCAATATTTATTATTTCTATTCATAGTTTAAATATTTAAAATAAACCATGTTGACCACGTATTTGTTTTATCTCACAGGATTTGATGAATGATTTACGGAGTGAACTGGGAGGTCGTTTTGAAGATTTAATACTGGCACTGATGCTCAAACCAGAAGAATATGATGCAAATGAACTGAGAAGGGCAATGGCTGTAAGTGATCGAATAAATATAATGTTGACTTCTTGATACACTATATCACTATATATTCCAATAGACTGAATTCCTGGCGCGCATAATCCTAACGGATTGCATGCGCCATCCAAATTCAAAACTGACTGACTGACTGAATTCAGGTACCGTATGAGTCTTGAGGACCTTGGTTGTACTCAATATTTCACCACTATTGGCATACATGAGACATCCTGTTGCCAAGACGAAAAGTATTTAGGCCACGAGTACTGGTGAGGCAAACTGTCAAATATTGATCGCTGTCTATTGGCGGTTTTGAGATAGCCATGCACATTCGACTCCCTTGCAGGGTGTTGGCGGCTCTGAAACCACTTAGTCTCCCCATGTCAGTTCCAATTTGGGTCCTCCAGCTTAGGGTAGCATGGTTTACTATACCATGTTTGTCTGGCACAGGAGGTAGATTAAAGTACCGAACAGATTGGGCTCTCTGAGGATCCATTGTGTTCAGTGTCTGTAGAGCCTAATTTTCAAAATTCAATTTTTTTTGTAGTTTTGGTTAGGTTTTTGTTAGAATTAGGGTTTTGTTAGGGTATGTTTGTATGGGTCATCGTCGCCGTGTGACCAATAAGGTTAGGTGCGACATTAAAATTCAAACAACCAACCAACCAACAGTTCCAATTTGGAATCTGGGTCTTTCATGACATCATGATCTTCAGACAGTGGAAATGATTTTCAGTCAAATATTTCAATAACATGTTCATTTCGGGGGAGGGGGGGAGGGACAATAGATGTACACTACGAAAAATTCAAATACTTAGCTTAAAAAATACAGTAACACCTGTGTATACCGGCTGAACAGATTATAGTGTCAGTCTTGACAGGGTTCTGGTTTATCAAGGTTCAAAGAACTTTATATTTAAGTATTGGGACCATGGATAATGTCAGTATTTAGAGGTTGGTCGGTTTACCCAGGTGTCGGTATTCACAGGTTTCACTGTATTTGCATTGATCAAAGTATTACATCCACATGAGTTCAGGTCCGTTTAGCTCACATTACCACTATACAGAGCCTGTATGCCCGTCGGTTAGTCCAACCAATCAGAGGGGCTCGTGTCATTATTTATCAGGCCAATCAGAAAATGCCTGTAGCTACAGACATTCCTCTATAGTTAAGGACTTGACCGGAAATGATTATTCAGGTTTTCGTTTTCTAGTCAGAACATGCTCAAGGAAGGCATAGAAATGGGGAGGGGAAGAGAAAGGGTTAATTTGTTTAATTTTCAGTTGCAAGAATTTGAAGTAAATAGTTGTGTTTATTCGTTCACACAGGGTATAGGTACGGATGAAGATTGCTTAATAGAAATTTTATGCAGCCGATCCAACAAACAAATCAAGGATATTGCTACGGCATACAGAGCAAGTAAGTACACCATAGCCACCCTTGTCCACTTCGTAATTTTAGTCATACATGTATCTTATTTTTAAAGAGCATCATGTTTCAGTCTGAAAATCCAGATAAGTTTCTAGGGTTAGGAACCAACGATACAGTATGAACATGTATTGGATTTGATCGCAGTTTTGGATCTATCTATCTAATTTTTCTCCTCTCATAAATATTATCACTTCCCTCTAGGGTATGACTGATCACTGTGGGCCCACCGGTTCTCATCAGATCACCGAAGTTAAGCAATGTTGAGTCCATTCAATACTTTGATGGGTGACTGGGTGCTATAATGGCTGTGCTGATCAGTGTCCAGGATAATAGGAACTGTGGGCACTCTCATGTCTCGGCACATGTTGAAAACAATGTTAAATATTACTCATTCACTTGCTTCCCTGTGTAGCTATGAGTCTCTGGGTAGATTGAGAATACATGGGTAACCGCATCTTCATTTCGTCAAACCAATTTCTACATTCCCGCTTTGAACCTGCCTTGATATATCTGACCACCTTCAGTGTTCAAAATCTTAGGTGGAAATTTCACCTTCGATTGAGAGAAGAACGAATCAGAACCTACCCGTCGATTGTGTGTAGGGTGACATCATCCACAAGTAACGGTGTCATTCCTCCTAATATGGTGGTTGTGTTGGCCCAATATATAGGTCAGCCAATCAATAATGCTCCTCTATGACACAATTCAAAATTTGAATGATTTCGAGGTCCGTGACGTCTTGGGTCTATTTATAAGTTCTTTGAACAGTGAAGAGGGCCTGATATACCAAGGGAAGTTCGAAGTGGGAACATAGAAATTCACTTGGTGTAATGAAGTTAGGTAACCAGTGTAGTTTGAATTGTATATTTTTTCACAAGATGACATGGAATAGCTTGACCTAGTCTTGATTCATCTATTTCAGGATATGGGAAGAATTTGGAGAAGGACATAATAGATGACACGTCGGGTCACTTCAAACGTCTCATGGTCTCTATGGCTAATGTAAGAATGTAATCTTTATTAGTACAAATGGTAGAGTAAGACCGCATATAATCATGGTCAGCCCGAGAATAAATACCTGTCATATCTAATAAATCCCTGCAAATCAGAATGAGATAGCCCCTCTTCATACAGCCATCAGGTTAAAAGATCCTGGCATGTATCATATCCTCTGATGGGGGTGACAGGTTGATGCCCTGTGCCTTATTTTCCGGCTTGTCATGATAATTCTTTGACAGGAACTGCAATTTCCAACTCTTTTAATGTAAGCGAAAAGAAAAGAGTGAATAACAGTCTGTTTTTACCCTATTGTGATTTTTTTTTATATATTGCTGCACCTCCTTTGAGTGGATTAACAGAGAATTTGCGGTAGATGTATTAAGAGTCAAATATAATTAATACAATTTTTCTACCTGTAAATGTTTACTCTGCTGGGGAAAAAAGATTAACATCACGGTCTCTCTGACTTGTGGCAAGAATTTAATTTCTGTTTTCATTGCTCATTTTGTACTTTGCTATTTCAGGCAGGAAGGATGGAGAACCAGAATGTAGATATAAATAAAGCTAAAGCAGATGCTCAGGTATGAAACACTATATCTGTAAAACTTCTAAATATTGGGCATCATTTTGTTCCTTGTGTCATTTAATCTAGTCCAGTTAATTGGACTGTGGAAGTCCATCTTTATGTTTGTCCATCCATGCTCACCTTGAAGTCCTGTTCAAAGTATTTTTTCTTAATATTCTTTCTATCTCCATCTCCAAATGATCTAACTTTGACTTGAAACTCAAGTGTTACTTCCTTTCATTATTATACCCCCCCCCCCCCCCGCCCCGCCCGTACACGTAGTGTAGGGGAGTATACTGGTTTCAGCTTGTCCGTCTGTACGTCCATCCATAACATTTCATTTCCGGAGCATAACTTGACAACCGCTACTTGGATTCCTCTCAAATTTGGTATGCAGCTACCATACCATCAGACCTCGCTTGGGATTGCGTTTGGCGCATGTGCGTCTACAGGGGGCACCACCTAGGGTCAAAACTTCCTCTTGTCGGTCCGTAACATTTCGTTTCCGGAGCATAACTTGACAACAGCTAATTGGATTCGTCTCAAATTTTGTATGTAGCTACCATACTATGACACCTCGCTTGGGATTGCGTTTGGCGCGTGTGCGTCTACAGGTGGCGCCACCTAGGGTCAAAACTTGCTCTTGTCAGTCCGTAATATGTCGTTTTCGGAGCATAACTTGACAACAGCTAATTGGATTCTTCTCAAATTTTGTAAGTATCTACCATACCATGAGACCTCGCTTGGGATTGCGTTTGGCGCATGTGCCTCTACAGGTGGTGCCACCTTTGGGCAGAATTTTCTCAGTTGGTTCGTAACATTTCGTGTCCAGAGCATAACTTGATATTCGCTGATTAGATCCTTCTCAAATTTTGTATGTAGCTACCATACAATGAGACCTCGCTTGGGATTGCATTTGCCATATGTGTGTCTACAGCTTGAAACAATATCACTTCACAGTTTTCGCGACCTATTTTTGATGCATGTTGACAGTTTCCGCAGCCTTACCCGTAAACTACTATAAAATGTATACTTATATTCCACTAAAAATATTCGTCAATTTCTATCAAATGTGCATCCGGAGGGCTGGGGGAGGGTATCTTGTAAGCATGCTTACTGATCATTTCCACCACCACCCGACGCAATCCCATTCAACTTAACTCGTGAAACGTTAAGTGCCTTATGGGGGATATTTTGTAAGTAGCCTTAATGATCATTTTGATCAAATGTGTGCATCCCTCAGACTATGCTCTAGTTTTATACAGGAAATTTTGATTACTGAATTTGTTTATTTCATTGTTTATTGTTTTATTTCCAATCTCAGTACATGTATCTATCTATCTATTAAAAAAACAATTTTGTAACTTCAGGTCAAAATCAGCTGTAGAATGTAAGATTCTTGTTTTGACTCACAAATGAAATTGCTTCAACATTTTTTCACAGAACCTTTACAGAGCAGGAGAAAAGCGATGGGGCACAGACGAGTCACAGTTCAATTCCATCCTGGCGTCTCAGAGTTATCCTCAACTGAGGGCTGTGTTTGATGAATACCAGAAAGTTTCGGGGAAAGACCTGGAGAGGTCAATTGTCAGTGAAATGTCCGGAGATCTTTCCAAGGGCATGCTGACAGTTGGTAAGTGAGAGGTCAGAAAACAAAAACATCTTCAGTTTCTTTTCGGCACAGCCATTCTTCTGAATCATGAATGCCGACTATATTATTGCGTTTTGATGCAGCCGTCGGGGCAAGGAGGAACCTTATTTATTTTGAGACCAATAGATCAAGGTCACTGGCCAAAAATCATTATATCATATAAGAACTGTTCAGAGGTGTGAATTCTGATGGAGAAGACAACTGTATTTACCCCTCGGTCAATTCTGGCCAAAGTGTATTGTTTGTGTTGTCCATCCATCTGTCTGTCCATCTTGCTTCTTGTACAATATCTCTTGAAGAATTATTGTCAGACATAATTTGTATAACATACATGTATGCAACTGGCGATGGGTTTGAAGCCATGACTATACTTCATGGTGACTGACCTTGACCTATTTTATCAAGGTCAGATTCTATTATTGATATATTTTGAAAGATTACATCTTGGCTCTCGACATTCATACTACATTTGCAACTGGTTTCTTGGACCAGAATCTTTTCCAATTTGGCTGAACTTGACTTATTTTATCAAGGTCAAATTCTAGTTATTTTAATATCTTGAGTGATAGTGGTTAGGCTCTGCAAATTCACACTAAAATACAAACACAATATTTTATGAAGGCTCATAGCTAGATGGTCAAAATTTGTCCCTCTTTAAGTTCTGATTTCTGTAGACAAATGTGTGCATGGGTGTAATTGAAGCCCACAAGGTTCTTGTTTTTCTTGACCAAGAATTATTTTCTTTGAAGTTATCTTTACGGTGGTGTTGAGTGTTAATAATGCTGTTAACTGTTGGAATTGTGTGGAGAATAAATGTTTGGTCTCAGGAAAAGACAGTAGGATTCAAAATATATCGCGTTCCTTGAACAAGGACTCTTTAAAAAAAACAACTAATTCTGATCTCTGCGCCACTCTATTACCCAAAGCACTTTTTTCGGCCTCATTAATAAATATGTACTGCATGAGAGCATCTTCACATTTCAAGTTAAGGATTTTCTCTGATGTCTCTGTGAGTTCCAAATATGGCAAGTGGTGCTTGGAGTGATTTGCAAACAAGAAATGTCCAGATCCTTCGAATAGCCAATCAAATTTGAATTTTAAAGAGATCATACAGTTGCACTTCTTCTGGTACATGTATGTACCACGGAATATTTATAGAGCTCGGACATCACCAAACCGTATCCTGATCGGAAAATGGATTATGTTCAGCCAAAGCAACACATGTAGTGTTTGACTTGGTTTGCGGAGATGCAGGAGCAGGAGAGAGACTATGGCTAACACCTCAAACCTGATCCTCAACATCCAATCCTCTAGTTTAAGATAATCATCATTTTATTTCTTCAATTAGTGTTCTCTTCTTATTTCAGTGAGAGTTGTGCGGAACAAACATGACTACTTTGCTGGAAAACTTTACCATTCTATGAAGGTTAGTTAATTCATACGTTAAACTGTGTTAAACCAGGTGTGGAGACGAATGTTTTATGTTTCTGTGCCAAGTTTGATGCCAATTGTGAGGGCATCAACACAGAACTGTGGGATAAGCAGATAAATACTGTTAACCAAATCAGACATAATGTCCAAAATATATTAGGCTGGATAAAATTATTCTCTAGATTCACAGGCACTACTTACTATTTTTTTTTTGCGAAAAAAAATGATGAATGATGAATTTTTTCCTCTTGCACAGACTATTCATCTTTTCTGGCTGACCAATGCAGTAGTTTAATACAATTTGCATGAAACCAACACTGTTCTTTGAGTTTCTTGAAAGAGTCAGTCTTCAACAATACTATTTCAAATGTATTTACAAGACACTGACCCAAGACACTGACCCAATGTTCAAGAACATGATTTTGGCAAAATTTTGAGAGAGAAAAGTGGAAAAAGGAAAAGAAGAAACAATTATTAAAAAAAAAATGGAATGGAATGGCATATGCCGGTTATTCAAATGGGATACACTATGCCCAGAGTAGTATTCTGATCTGCATGGATAAGAGTTCCAATTGGAATGGTATATATACCATTCCAATTCCCTGCCATTCCCTCTGTGCTGTTGTATGGCAAGCCATTTGCCATTCTTTTTTTGGTGAGTTCAAAATTGGATGTCGGGGAGTTCCTAAGAGTTCCAACTTGGTACACCATGCCACACTGTTTAGAATGCCTTATGCCAGTTCATAGTGTGCCCTAATTTCAAGAAGCTCCCTAAAAGGGTTGACGTGGCATTACAATTTATTTATTTTATTCGGCCTTAATACACTTGGTTACCAGTTTATCTAGGGGTAGTGGGTACAGGGGCACTTCATAACTCTGCCATGGATTTTGTGTGTTTTGTTCAACCACTGTGTGGATACAGTCTGTGTCTTTATAATTTTGCCTGTTCTGCCTATTAGTAAATTGTAATCTCACTTGTCTTTTGCACAGGGCATGGGCACAGATGACAGAACTCTGATCAGAATTATTACGTCACGCTGTGAAGTGGACATGGTCCAAATAAAACAGGCCTTCCAAAAAAAGCATGGTCAGACGCTGGATAAATTCATCAGGGTATGTATGTTCATTATGTTTCACTTTCATCTTCACTGTGTGGGAACAGAAAAGTGTACAGTTTACAGTAGCTACAAATGTGTATAGCGATGATCGGCTAGCTTCACGCTGAATTTGGTGTGTGTACTAATTAGATGATTGTTTAACTTTGCTGGAATAACTAACCCAAGTAAAGTTATTGGTATTAAGAGGTAGGAAGTCCGTGGACTGTGTCTTCAAATATTCCTTGTGAAAGGCCTCCTTACTCCTTGGGCCTCTGTTAATTAATCTTTAGCTTCTCATGACCTTGGGAGGAAATTATGATGATGCTGAATGCTGTAATTATTAATTATTAATTATTTGGCTGCATTAAGTCATTGCAATAAAAAAGAAGTTATGTATGTGGTAAACTTCGAGCACCAATGGAAAGTTTATATCAACTTGTCAAAGACAACTATTTCCCTAATTTCTGCAATTAGAACTGCAAAAAGCTTTGTTGTTGACTAAATCATGTGAAATTTAAATGGCACCTGTGACATTATATCATAGAATATATATTCAAGTAACACCCTTTTTAAAGAAGGAAAATTTGAGAGGAGTTAACCAGTATCCCAACAAAATTTTGTTATATTTATCAATAGTCTCCCCTTGTAAAATTGCTGCTTCCAATAAATTAGAATCAACCACCAGAGTCCCGTTGGAATTATCAATTAACTGAAATGTCTGCATAGAAAAACGTCAGCTTGTGAACAGAAATCCAAGAAAAGAAGGCAACAATATTATTTACCATCGAAACGAACTGAAAAAACCCAGTCCAATTCCGTTTCGTAACAGGTCCGACTTTTGCATGCAACAAGTCCGACTTTTGCATGCACCGGACTACCGCGCAAGACGACGCGCAACCGGAAGTAACTTGTCGCGGGAAATGTTGACAGAGAACACCAACAGCAATGGCCAAAGATCGGCTTGAAATAAATTTTCAATGGATTATTTCTTGGATTGTCCATTCCTTCAGATATATCTAGTCTTCAAAAAGGTATTTACGAAAACTGGTCGCATTTTATCGTTTTTGTTGGACGAAATCCTACTTGCCGCATGCGACGGGCAGATTTTTTTGCAACCTGTCGCCGGAAAAATTCACTTGCCGGCGGCAGGTAGGCATGCGTTATTTCGACCGTTGCCTTTTTCTGCACATTTTTTTTTGCAGCAAAAAATGCCAAATAATTAAAACAATGCATAATTATTGTTACGACAAAAAAACATGCGGGCGGGTCATGAGAAGCTAAAGATTAATTAACAGAGGCCTTGTGAAAGGCCTCCTTTTTTACCCCTCAGCCGATTTGGCCGAAGGGTATTGTCGTCTTCATGTACGTCCATCCGTCTGTCCGTCACACCTTTCTTGTTGCCAAGAAATCTTTAGAACGACTTACCCTAGGCACACCAAACTTGCAGTGCACATCCATATGCCCGTGACCCAGAACCCTATTGAATCTGGACCCAATTGTGTGGAAACTTTAGCGGCCATCTTTAATTTATGCAAAACCATTAATCTTGTGTATCTCAGGTACCATTTCGCTGTTCAGTGTGAAACTTGGTATAGATCATCGATGCATCAAGAAACTTCAAAGGAAGGACCAAACCAGTTTCCCTGATTCGGCGGAAAGCTTGGCAGCCATCTTTGATTTATGCAAATCTTTAATGATATATATCTCTGATACCATTTAAGTGTTCTATGCGAAACTTGGTATACATCATCGATGTATCAAGACACTTGCAATGAATAACCTCATCAGTTCCTCTGAGTGGCGAGAAGGATGAGCGGCCATCTTTAATTTATGCAAAATCATTAATGATCTCTATCTCTGATACCGTTGCTTGATGTAAAATTTGGTATACATTATCGATGCATCAAGAGACTTACGATGAATGGCAGATCTGGTTTCTCTGATTGGGCGGAAATCTTGGCGGCCATCTTTAATTTATGCAAAATCTTCAATGATGTATATCTCTGATACCATTTAAGTGTTCCATACGAAACTTGGTATACAGCATCGATGTATCAAGAGACTTGCATGAATGAATAACCACATCAGTTCCTATGAGTGGCGGGAAGGATGAGCAGCCATCTTCAATTTATGTGAAATCGTTAAAGATCTCTATCTCTGATACCGTTCAAACGCTTGATATAAAATTTGGTATACATCATCGATGCATCAAGAGACTTGTGTAATGAATACCGGTTTCTCTGATTGGACGGAAACCTTGTGGGACATTTCCAACTGCAAAATTTTTGATAATCTGTAAATTTGCCACTTGGCTGCTTGGTGTTTCTGACATCTTGGTTCAAATTGAATACATTATGAATGGCTTGCGCCCAGAGCCGAGGAGTTTTCAGATGCGCAGCTTCGTATTGTCAATCGCAACATTCTTTTCACCCCCGATTTAGATGTTGTATTGTAAATGTCACATACATAATATGTAGATTATGTGGAACTCAACATCACACATTTATTCTCTATTCAAAATAATGATTCCATGATGAAATTTCAAAATTTCAAGAGTTGTGAAAATTTGTTGGAAACATCTTGTTTTTCAGTTAATTTCAAGATACTAACAGTAACTGATTTACTTCATATGTCTAGATGTGAAATAGAAGACTGTAATTGTAGTAACAAAACTTAAATTTCCAAAAATTAAAATATTGTAATGCATTAAGGGGTTGATGTTGCTAGATCTCATTCCTTGTGTTTGTGTGTATTTTTCCAGGATGACACTTCAGGAGACTATCGCCGAGCCCTCCTCGCTCTGATTGGTGGTGGAAATTTCTGAGTCAATCACAGCCACATCACAGTATCTATATAGCTTTAGAAACACTGTATATAAATGTATTTTATTCATTTCTCAATCTCTAATGACTGACAACTGTTATCGGAGACATTTAAACAATTTAATGTAACAATTTCATGCGAAAGCTCAGAAATAATTTGCCCATACCCCCTATTGACTCTCATTCAATTTGAGTCTCAAATTTTATACTGCATAAATAACGCCTTGCGTCAATGTTTGAGGATCTAGATGAGTGACCTTGTTGACTCGAATGTGACGAGCACTGTGCCTGAAGGATAGAACAATTATACGGGTTGAAGTGCAGTGCTTGTACATGTTAGTAAAAGTATGCGATGAATAAAATCTACACGTGAAAGGTAATTGTGATAAATATTTACTATTATCTCCAGAATGGTTTATCGTAAATTCTAACATGCTCCACGTTATAGCCGTGCGCTGATTGGCCCAGACCTTAAAACATATGGAGATTATCACCCAATAATCTTCATTTGTTTGTTGTGATTTGTTTCATTCACGTGCCGAACTGGTGATGTCTCATTCTGGTGACACAGAGCGACGATTGGTTCATTCACTGCGCAGTGGGCGGAATTCACACAGCTGCAGCTCGTGAACGGACCGTACGCGCGCGCATGTGGCCTGCAAACCAGTCACGAAAATCTTGCATCAAAATGAGATAAATTTGCACAAAATTTGCCATTCCGCTCATGAAATGAAGAAATAGTTATCATTGTGCATGTTAGAATGGAGTTAATGACCTTCTTAGTGAATATTATCATGTAATAATTTTTTGATGTTTAGTTCGCTGCGTTTTGATTGTCGGTCTAAAACTAAACATCGAAAATTATTACACTAAGGCGGTCATTAACTCCTAAATTTATTCTCCATATTTTTGACACACACATGGCGTCTTGACCTTGAATTATGTGCATGATATCGCCATCAGATGAGCTTCTTGGTATCAGTACCATCACTTTGTGCGTACATGGGCAAATATTTGGTGTGTTCATCAATGGCTACACTTGTTGTTTACATCAATGGATATACATTTCATGTTTCCATCAATGGATACACTTCATGTTTCCATCAATGGACACAGTTTGTGTTTCCCTCTATGGATACACTCAGTGTTTCCATCAATGGATTTACTTGGTGTTCCGCCAGTGGATACAATTGGTCTTTTCCATCCGTGGATACATGTGGGGTTTCCATCAGTGGATACACTTGGTTCATCCATCAGTAGACACGCTCTGTACATCCATCAGCAGATGTGTTTTGCACTCCCATCAGTGGACCCGATTCATCCATCAGTGGACAGACTGGGTGCATCCGTCAATGGACACATTTTGTGTAAACATTGAAGGTACCTATCCAGAGAGGATGTATTCTTTTGTTGAAAATGCATGTACATTTCTGAAGTGGAAACAGAATAGGTAAGCTTGGCCAAGGAGAGACAAGACTTTGATGCTAATATATTAAAATGTCCAAAATGATATTATTCATTCATACTAAAGGACACACTTATCGGAAGTATTGGCAGCTGTTTTGTATGAGAAAAAAAACCTTACAAATGTAAGGGTATTGATAGGGATTTATGAATAAGCTCAATGTGTTTTGGGATACAGGGGAAGCACCCAGTCCATTTTGTGCCTTGCAATAAAGAGGTTGTCAAGGGCTTAGGTAAAGGGCGACATACAGATTTGGAAAGGGGGGGGGGGCGTGTTGAAGCTGTATCATCACTTTTAGTGCATGCTTTGTTAAAAGGGAGCTAACCCTGGCTCCAAAGTCCTTAGTCTCTCATGCACAAATGACAAAGGAGGCGTTGTAGCCTTGCATCAGTTGCAATGAAAATCTCATTTAGTAATTTACTAAGGGAGCTAACCCTAGGCTCATAGTACCAGTATTTTTGCGAAACCTCAAATCTGTACATAATATTACCGTATACTAGAATATCATACTTGTAATACATATACTGCAGCGCCTGATTGATTTAAAACTTACACGTTAATCTCCTATATATTGTGCATAATGTATGAAAAACAATTGTGAAATAACTATTTATGTAATCTTCTGATAAAAAGGCTGTTGAGAAGCAGGAGTGTATTTTTATACCACACTCGAATTTGAAATGGCAGTGCCATAAATTCCATGTACGCACTGAATTTTCTTGTTTTTCTGTTCAAATTCATTCATGTATCTATGTGTTGTATTTAACATTTGTATCAAACATAGTAATTATGTTTACTTGTACAGTTTTTTGCAGTTACAGTATATTGTGAATATCACACAATCTTTTTGTACTCCACTCTTTAAATACATTGTATAATTTTTACTAATTTTTCATGTTGCTGTCTATAGAAAAGTGAACTAACAACACCTAACTAGCAGTGAAACTATAAGTAGTGAAATAGGTCACGTTTATACGTCTCTTCTTAATATCCATGGTAGATCCTCTAATAATTCAATCGCAGGAAGTGTATAAAATCGGGTGATTAACCCTTTGGACCCGAGAGTTTTCATGTCTATTAACACCTGCCCCTGATCTCCACGCTAAAATAGGGATATAAACGACAATTTTGTCATATGCGTAATCTAAACAGCTTTGCTTACCCCCTGAGGACTCTACGAGTGTCAGAGGATCCCTTTTGGACTTGGGCGACCAAACTAAAACTGTGGAGCGGATACGACTTAAAACATTATCTGATTGGCTGAATAGTCGGTTCTGATGTCAGAAGCTGCTAGAGTGGCCTCTCGGGTATATACATTATATGAATAGGCCGCTAAAGCGGCTTCTACGGTCCAAAGGGTTAAATTTGTTAGAACAGGAAGTTGTCAAAATGTTCCAAAATCATATGGATAATCCATTATTTCTTTGTAATTATGATGATTTCAGAGATCACCGTTGATCAAGTTTATTAGAGCAGCTGATTCAATTTTGTGGGGTGGTTGAATTTTTATAGGAGGATTGGATTATTGGAGTATTCACCGTGATAGACACCATGATGTGTCCCCATCGGATCCATGTCCTTCGGAAAAATATGAAGCCTAGCATGGCTTAGAATTGTGTGAAACATGTCAATAAATACACAAACACACACATATATATCCCCATTTACCATACTGTTGTATTCATTGTTATTCATTTAGATAAAAGGTTAAAGTATTCTACTTCAAAATAAAGATCTATAAGCAGGGACAATGCTCAAGAATTTAAATCCAGTAATTAGCATTATCAGTGACGGATATACCAAACTGGTATATTTTTCACCATGACTGATTCCGGTTCACCACCATATGTCTGTTCTCTTTCTCTGTCAATGCTATTTCTATCGGTTTCACTCCCTGGCTAATAGGATGATGTGGACTTCAAGGTAACTGCTGATCTGTTTGCCTCGATCCTCACAAAGATTTGCCGTTGATCTTTTAACCCAGGAGTGATCGGGCCAAATCAGTTTTTTTTGCTGATATCTTTTGATATGCAGACGATAAAATTCTGAAATTACAGTATATGTTGGCAAACTATATTTTGTAATGCATACTGACAGAATAGACTAAAATACCGGGGTTTGATTTTTACAGCAACATTTGTCCATTGGCCTATCTAAATGCATGTTGAGAGTTAACGGCTCAGTCAATCGGATCATCCTCGGATTCAGGCTCTGATTGGTCAAACTGAGCTCTGACATATGCCCGCGCTGGGCTATAGGTATCCGAGAGCAGGTATCATAGGTATCAGCTGTCCTATTCTGACCAATCAGCTGTCGCCATTTTCTCATCGCTGATCTGCCAAACCATCAAGTACATGTACTAGCTGGGTTTAAATAGGCATGGTGTACAATTTTGGCTGTAAAAGTAAAACTCCGCTCGTATGAAGTCTTAGGAAACACTATTCTTCAGGACAAAACCTAAGACCCAAAATAATTTCATAATTTGAATGCATGTAGATCAAAGTATATCCGTGAAAAACCCCAGTCCTATACCTGCTGCCTCATACATTAATGCCGGATCTTGGCGAGAGCATTCTCGTGACATCAGATTGCACCTCCTACTATCGATAATGTGTAAAACCGATAGTTTTGGAGGTCACACACTCGGAGAATGGGAGAATGATGCGAGAGATGCTAACAGATCGGCAGGAAGCTTGAAATTTGCAAGAGGCAACCAGATCGGCAGAATCCTTGAGCGGATGCTCATGTCCGATCTTTGGAGAAACTTGTTAGTTTGTCTGAGAAATACTATAGAGCCAAGAAATTGTGAGTTTACATGGTTTTGTCCGTCTCTTTGTCTGGGGTAATAAATATATAGACTTATCAGTCTCAGTTTATTGGACATGATCCTCAGACTTTATTGTTGTAATCTTGTTTGTTATAATTTTGTTATTCATAATTTCTGTCCGCTTGACATATTACACTGATGTGAAGCATGAATACCAATTATGTTCCAGCTGACTGTGTCAATCTATGTAAACCAAGATGGTATATCGGGGAAATTACCGTGATATTATATCCGAGTTCACTGAGATTACTGATTATGTGTGAATATCTGTGTTTTAGGAACAGTGACAACCATGTTTTCTTCCACCAATTTGTCTCGCATTAGCTCATACATCCTTAGAAAGACAATATCTTATCCAATATGCCGACAGCTGGGGGTGGGGGGGGGGGGCTGCGGTGTGTTGCTGAAGAAAAAAAGCAGATCTGTGTAACCAAGAACATCCATGCGAGCCAGTGTATCAATCGATATGTATCGTATCGATGTTAGGATCGATACACTGGCTTGGTTAGTTGCCCATAGCAGTTCTGGATATAAATAGATAAAGGAGTTTCCTCTAAATCAAACCAATCAGTGAACGCGCTAAGCTAGCTGATTACGCCAATCTGCTGCAAGGTATGGGATGTGACCAGTTTGAATTTCATTGCTGGTAAAACTACTTTGATGTCAGACTGAAATCGACTTCGGAAGTCAAAGCAAAAACCGCAGGCTTGGGATACCACATGCTAATTCAAAACAAGCATGGGGGATAAAATGTACGAGATTGTATAATAGGAGGTTATGACTGGAGAACTCACTCGAATCACCAAAAATGTCCAGGTAAACCCTCTGCGAGGATTTAGGATTTACCTGGACTTCTGTAGATGAACCAAGAAATGCTATAGTCTGGTCTTTGAGACCATCTGTCATCATATTAAATAATAGTGTGAGAAACTGATGTGAGATTTATCAGGTAGATTTCATTTGAATACCTCTGTTTTAATATATTCATCTAATATTTAATCTGCCAAATTGTATAGTTGTTGTTTTCAGTTTTCTCTCGTTTGATAGTAATTTACTTCACCCTTCTGAAACTCAGTTGTTATTTCCTCAATTACAGGTCGTGCATTTATATCTCGTGTTCTGAATATACCATAGTTTCACAATTAATTCTGTGCTGCTAGTAATTTGTAGAAAACTATTTCACAGATAGGCACATCGTTTGTGTTGGATACATGTTAAAGTGTATTGATATTTAAAAAAACACATTTTTTTAGTATATTGATAATAGTGTTCTTACATTTAACAATTCTATTCTGATCAGCCTCACACCTACAGCTTCCATGACGTAATTCCACAGGCTTGTAGCGAGATCCAGGAAAATATACATTATATGGCTGATTGTAGATCTACGCCGGCATATGGTTTCATGTATAAAAAAAACTATCACTTTTTAACAAGTGGCACTTATTACGGATATTTCAATAAATATTGTATTGACATGAATGGTTGTTTGTTGATCTTTTCCGTAATCACTGTTACCACTTACTTGGATAGTTTTGTACACTCACTATGGATTCTGGGTCTTAATTTCCTCGGCTTCTAGACCAGTGGATCCAGAATAAGCAAAATAGTTTCAAGTAGAACCACATATGGTCCATGTAGACTACATGTATAGCTCTGTCTTTTGTGATTCAAAATACACGCACCATGTAGGCCGTAAGCGTCGTGTCTGTGTCTTGTGTGCTGTCTTCAGTGTTTATAGGGTGGATGGTTCCATGCTGCTTCAAAAGATTTCTTCTTCGAAATAGCAGAAACGCAACTTGACTGGGTGGTGCTTGGTTGGTTCGTCGCGATATAGCTGAAATATTGTTGAAAGCGACGTTAAATTCTATTCACTCGCTCACTCACTCATTCAAAATACACGCAGTCTGCTAATTGTTGTCCAGTCTCCAATTTACAGGTAGACGTTACTGTATTAGTAATTAGACTGCCAGTGCAGAACGTTGATTGGAACACTTGGATTGAGAGCATTTGTGACTGGGTGACTAAAGTTTTCTTCTCTGCTCTCGTGTGAATTGAGCATAGTTATGCCGAGTATATGTAGACTAAGAAATAATGTTTTCATAGGCGTGCTAAATCGTTCGCCCTTGCCCTAAAATATAAACTTTCCCACACTAACCATGCGTAAAATAACAATTTAGCACGCCTTTGAAAACATTATTTCTATTCTGTTGCACTGCTCAAATTGATTATCAAATTTCTATTCTATTGCACTGCTCAAATTGGTTATCAACCAAAATTACAATGAAAGACTGAAAAAATATGATAAACGTTCACAACCTTTCTTCCCTTTGTTAGAACGCAAATTCAACATAAACGACGATTTCAACCAATCAAAAAGTAGAAATTTTTGTATTTGATTCCTAAGTCTTAAACCTGCTTTAATTAATACCTTTAATTAATACCTTTAATCTCCAATTAAATGCACAATCAAACGTAGAATAACGGAAGTTAAAAGAAAAAGTTAACTCCCCTAGGAGAGTTGTCCGCCCCTAGGAGAGCTCTCCCATTCAATCCAGCGTTGTTACTATAAAGGTCATTGTAAGCCTTATTCCAATCCTCTTTCTCCTGTTTGCTCGAACAGTGCACATCTAGGGAAGTGTTCAGAGTCAATTTTTACAACATTAGTTGTTGTTGTCTCGCTGGTATATCCTTTATCAAGTGTTGAGTTTGTTGTTTATTCGGAACTTACTTATTGTATTATTATGTCTGAAGTTCCGTCTTGTATTCCTTGTCTTACGTGCGGGAAAAATTTGTCCCCTTTGGACTCTCACACGGCTTGCTTTTCATGTAAAGATTTGTGTTATCGTGCGTCCACGTGCGCGGAATGTGTATTATGGGATCCGACGGCTTGGAGAAGTTATGCCCAGGCCCGTCGTGCTTTTCTTTTACATGCTTGTGATGACCCGTCTATGTCGGAGATCGACAGACGGGTCTTAGAGATTTCTTTGGTCAATGATATGAAGTCTAATGAAGATCTTGACCGAGTTGGTCAAGACCCAGTGTCTCCCGCGTCAGTATGTATACCACCAAGCGGTACTATTCTACGCGAAGATAATTCTAGGTTGCTAGACAGTTTGACCCGGTCCGGAGATTCATTGTCTAGGGTCGATCCAAAACCCGTTCCTTTGTTACGCTCAACAAAGACCAGGTCGGTCTTGCCTGGCCATTCCATTGTCTCGGTCAGACAAAAGAATTCTTTGCCTCAGGTTATTTCTCCTTTACCTATCGGTTCACCACATGTGTCTTCTAGAAGGAAGAAAACAAATAAACGTCGTCGTGTGTCAGTTTCTCCTTTACGGGTTAAGACTAGACATAGTTTTCCTAATTCCGAAAAATCTATGGCATACTGCTACACGACACTCACGTACTCAATACCGTTCACGTTCTCGTACACGACGTTCGGTTTCACCATCTTATCGTTTGTTTTCACCTATTCGTGGTTCTATTGCGCCGGTTCGACGGTCTCGTTCTCCGATCCGTAAGTCTCGTCCACCGGTTCATTTTGGTACTATTTTACGGCCCTCCCGTTCGCCGGTACGCCGTTCTCGTACTTCGACGGTGCTTTCTCTTGATCCTACTCACCGTTTACCTAGGGTTTCGGCTCCTTCTGATCAAGATTACCATGTTCATTATCAATGGGCACCTTTCCTTGATCATTCAGTGGATCATGATTTATCGTCTTCTCGTTCTCAATCTCCGGTCTCGTCGAGTGCGTCGGATGATTCTTCTTCCTCTCGGGAAAGTTTGGAGGATACGTCGAAGATGGATTATTTGCTTAGAATGCAGGCGCTTTTAGCGTTAGTTCCGGATATGCCCGCCCCTTCCAAGGTTGTTTCATCTAGTGGTAAGTGTCGGACAGCTGCGGATTCTGCATTCACGTCTTCCAAGCCTGTGACTCCTCGTACATGCGCTCCGTCCCCAGCGTGGGCGGATCATTTAGAGAAGTTTGATCGTCAATTACAGGATGACAATAAATTCAAAAAGCCTCGTTTCCGGGTTCGCCATGAACTTCATGATAACGTTTTGCCTGACAAACCACCCAAACGTGATCGAGATTTATCGCAGATTTCTAAGTCTTCTAAGTCGACTCCGCTTGAGTTCAATTCCAGTTTCGTGGAGAATATTCAAGAGATGTTATTAGCAATCCAACGTGCTTCTTCAGTCGCCGATTGGTTTTTGTTGGCTACTTCGCGGATTGCTTTGGATCCTGAGTTACGCCTGGACGATGGGTCGACTTCTTTGTCTCCGGGTCGCGTTGCTTATTTGCGGGGTTTCATTGAAACCCTAGTGCAGGCTAACCGTCAAGTTATTGAGGCCAGTTCTTATTCATACGTTTCGCTTCTCCAAGCGCAACGCAACGCCTTACTTAAGGTTGTCAAGCCGGACGTATCCTTTATGGTTAAGGATTATTTGCTTCATCAGCCATTAGCATCCAGTGCCATTTTCAACAATACTATTGAGTCCGTTGTACCCGTCATTCGTGAAGAACGTACTGCGCGCTTGATTGCGGCTGTTGCTCGGGGTGGTTCTTCGGATCGTCGCCAGAAGCGTGGTCGTAGGTCCTCTACCACTCATCAAGATGGGGGCGCTCGGGGGAATTTTCGGGGTATCGACAAACCTCCACGAGGCCGGGGTCGCCGTTCCTTTCGTGGAAAACCAACCAAGAGAGGTGGTCATTCCAGCAAATGACTATCAAGTTTCCGTGTCCGATCAAGCCGAAGTTTTTCATCCTCCTGCTTTCCGTTCATTCAGTCATCATGTTGTGGGCGGCCGCCTTCAATACTTCGTAGACAACTGGCGTCTCATCACGGACGACGCCTGGATTTTAAGAGTTTTGGAGCACGGCTTCCTGTTCACTTTTCGTTCCCTTCCCAAACTCATCGTTTGGCCACGCCCATCCCGCCTACCAGTCTCCGCGGGTCACGTGCGGACTCTTCTGTCTTCGGTCAACACGCTCATCGACAAGGGAGCTGTCAGGGAGTTACCTCGGACAGAGGACAGTGTTGGGTTTTACAGCCACGTATTTCTGGTCCCCAAGAAAGACTCGCTCCAGATGCGGATGGTGATCGACCTAAAAGTGTTAAACAAGTTTCATCTCACCACCCCCCCTCATTTCAAGATGCCGACTGTTTCATCGATTCGGGCCCGCATACATCATCGGGATTGGCTGGCCTCAGTCGATCTGCAGGACGCGTATCTTCATATTCCAATTCATCCACGTCATCGCCGTTATCTCCGCTTCGTCATCAACGAACGTCGCTTCGAATGGCAGGTCCTCCCATTCGGGGTCAACATAGCCCCCTGGTTGTTTACCCGCATTACCTCTCCTGTCATGGCATTTCTACACCTGCGAGGTATTCAGATAGAGGTTTATATAGACGACATCCTCCTATGGGCGGCGGACGAGTCCCGTCTCAACGTGCAAGTCCAGTTCACGCTTCTGGTGTTACGTCATCTAGGATTCATTCCTCATCCTCTCAAGTCAGAGTTGGTCCCGGCTCAAGTTCGCCGTTACATCGGCGCAGTGTTCGATACTTATCATCAACGGGTATACCCTCCGGAGGATCGTTGGGACAAAATTCAGCTGTTAATCCGAAAGTTTTTGTCATCAACGTCACGGACACGTCAACAGTGGCAAAGTTTGGTAGGTTTGCTCACTTCCACTCAGGACCTAACTCATTACGGCCGACTACAGGTGCGTCCACTACAGTATCATCTGTATCCTTACCTACAGACACCTTCCATCAATCCAGCGGTGCCGGTATTGACGTCTCTTCATCCATATCTGGTCTGGTGGCAATCCCGGCTCAACGTCATGCAGGGCGTTCCATTCCGCTTTCCGGCTCCGAGTCATCATCTGTACACCGATGCGTCCGAGACCGGTTGGGGAGCCCATCTGGACGAATTCGTGGTATCCGGCAGATGGTCAACGTTGGATGCCAGTCTTCACATCAACCTTCTGGAGATGAAGGCAGTCATTCTGGCGGTGCAACATTGGAGTCATCGTCTCATGTACTCGTCTCTCCTCATAGCGACGGACAATTCCACAGTAATTGCACACATCAACAAGTTGGGAACCACCCGCTCGCTACCAATGTTTCGTCTGGTTTGGGATCTGTACGAGTGGACTCGTATTCATCATATTCATCTACACGTCCGCCATGTTCCGGGTCGGCTCAATGTCTTAGCGGACAGCTTATCACGTCCGGACACCGTTCTTCAGACCGAGTGGCAACTTCATCCGGAGGTGTTCCAGCAGATCTCCACCATCTGGGAGTCCCCTCTGATCGATCTGTTTGCTACGAGGAACAACGCCCAATTGACCCTGTTTGTCAGTCCGATTCTGGATCCTCAAGCCTTCGACATCGACGCCCTGTCAATCAATTGGGACAACTTCCTAGCTTATGCCTACCCACCGATGGCGCTCATTCTGGAAGTACTTCAGAAGATCTCTCGTCACGACTGCATCATCCTACTCGTAGTGCCGTGGTGGCCTCGTCGACAGTGGTTTCCGGTTTTGGTCCCGCTTCTTACGGCCCCGCCACGTCGTCTGCCAGTTTGGCCCAGCCTGTTACGTCAACCGCACGGGATTTTTCATCACAACCCACGGTGGCTCAACCTACACGTTTGCAGACTATCCAGAATGCACTCGCAGTCCAGGGATTTTCAGCAGAGGTTGCACGAACGATGGTTTCAGCCAATCGATCTTCCACATCGCAGATCTATCAGGCGAAATGGGCCTATTTCGTCTCCTGGTGCCGAGGACATGATACCGATCCCGACTCTGCCTCTGTTTCCCTAGTAGCTGACTTCCTCCTTCATCTTCACCGTGATAAGAAGTTTCAAATCAGCACCATTGAAGGGTATCGATCTGCTCTGGCTAGGGTGTTACGTCTTACCTCGGGTACAGACATTAGTCTAAACAGTAATATCTCTGCGCTCATGCGCGCCTTCGCGTTACAGTCTCGCCGTACGCGCCAACTGTTACCGAAATGGGATATCGGTGTGGTTCTGTGTGCTCTGATTCGTCCGCCCTTTGAACCTTTAGAATCCGCTTCTATAAAAGCTGTGTCTTATAAGACTGCCTTTTTGGCGGCGTTTGCTTTAGCGTCTAGAGTGTCTGAACTTCATGCTCTTGAAAGATCTTCTATGACCTGGACGGCGGATTGGTCTCGCATTTCTTTTCGGCCCATTCCGGAGTTTATCGCCAAAAATGAGTCTGTTCGTTCAGGTCCGTGCGCTCAACGTTCGTACTCCATTCCTGCTTTGTCAGATTTCGTGCATGGGCTCGAGGGCGACCTCCTGTTATGCCCGGTTCGTGCGATTCGCCACTATCTTACTCGTACCGACTCTGCTCGCGGCTCTCGGCGCCTGTTATTTCTGTCTCTTCGCCCGTCGGCTTTGCGTGACATTACTAAAAATACCATCGCCGCGTGGTTGAAGAAAACCATTAAATGGTCTTATCAATTGGCCATAGACGCTCCCCCTCTGTTGTCGACTGCCTCTTCTCATGAGATTCGCGCCATTGCCACGTCATGGCTGTTATGGAAGAACCTGTCCCTCCTTGACATTGTCCAATCTTGTGCCTGGACGGCGAACTCCACATTCACCAACTTCTATCTGAGAGATATGTCAGTCCAGTCAGATAGGATGAACACGCTTGGGCCGCTTATAGCTGCCCAGCACGTGGTCAACTAAATTTTCAAAAAAAGGGGGGGGGGGGCGGCATTTTGTATCATCGCAGCAAATCTGCAAATTGCTGTATCATCTCATCTCATTCATACTATTGGTCCACATTTGATTGATCACATATTGAAGGAAGAAATAAGTCAGATGGACGACCTTGGATCCTCTAAGAGATGTCGGACACTAAATCATCACTCTAAGATGCCTGACTCCATGGTGAGTGTGATCTTTACCTTAATTGCGGTTTTGATTGTGTCTTTCAGGTTGAATCTGACCTCCTTCTAATGATCTCAGCTGCGTCATCTACGCTCAACTCCCAAGGAGCAAGTTGGACGTAAGACGATTGTGGACTGAGAGTGGTGTGGCTTGGCGACCTCTAGGCACGGACTGGTTCTGCTTCACCCGGACTTAGGAACAGCCAAGAATCTGCTTGCAGATAAGCCTTACCAAGTAGACCTATCGTCCTGCGGGTAGGGGTCCTTTCTTGGTATAGATGGCTTCCCGAGTAGACCTATCAACCTGCGGGTAGGGGTCCTTTCTCGGTTGAAATTACTTCCACACCACGAGCACAGCTACATGGATGTAGACAATCAAGATAAGTACAACTGTATCTTATCCACATTTTAACCTTTTTCGTCCTTGACCAGGGTTTCAATTGTTGATTGTTGATTGTTTCATGCTTATACCCGTGTTTTCTGTGTCATTCCAGCGGTTACTTAGCCTACTTTTGGAACTACTTCAAGTCCGAGGTTCCCACCTCCATATGTTGGTACTGAGGTATTAATTAAAGCAGGTTTAAGACTTAGGAATCAAATATTAAACATTTATAAACAATGTTTCTATTTGTTACTAAGTCAAACCTGCTTTAATTTAATTTGCCCTCCCTTCCTTGCCCTCGTACCGCGGCCTTGTCTACTACTGGTCTCGGTTTGAGAAAGAGGATTGGAATAAGGCTTACAATGACCTTTATAGTAACCACGCTGGATTGAATGGGAGAGCTCTCCTAGGGGCGGACAACTCTCCTAGGGGAGTTAACTTTTTCTTTTAACTTCCGTTATTCTACGTTTGATTGTGCATTTAATTGGAGATTAAAGGCATTAATTAAAGCAGGTTTGACTTAGTAACAAATAGAAACATTGTTTATAAATGTTTAATTTCTATTTCCTGAAGAAAGATCTAAATTAAGTCTTCTATGAGCCCACCCACCTGCTCAATGATTGGTTGAAAAGTCGTTCAGATTGACCGCTGAATCTCACGCTGCCTGAAATAGATCTAATCAAGCACGTGCTCTGCAGACAAAACAAGGTTACATTGTGTAACAAACTCAGACATTGGAGAATCACAGACTTTTAATGATGCAATAAGTATAGCTAAGACAGCTAATAGGCGGGTCTTCGGGAAATTGACAATTCAAGAAAACTTGTCCAATCAGGCCACCATTTGGTGCTGTATCTGTCCTATTCGTTCTGGCCTGTTAGATGTATACTCTCGGCTGCCCTTTCTGTCGTCCTTTCAGAAACTTTCATCGTTGCTCGCTGTGACCTAATCGTCGTCGGGCAGGCCTGGATATTGTTTGGGCAGCTTGTCCTGTAACAGTTGTTTGCGCATTCTGATCACATTTTCCAGGGCCTCGGTGGGTGGTAGCCCCATATCTTCCAAGTGACGCTTGGTCTTCATGATGGACCTGTGCCTTTCATTTCAAGCGGTAGTATGGTATACTGTTCATAGATCGCCATGGCTGTTTTCCTGATGCAGGGGCGCATTTGGGTGTACGCCTGTTGTAATTTATCCTGTCCGGCTTCCTCGATCGCTGCAGCGTGAGTATTGATAGCTGCTGTTACAATACGATCCCAGAAGGTAGGTTCTGCCTCACTTTCCAGCAATCTCTGTTTCGGTATCAGTCGATACACTCTCAGCAGTCTCTGTATCAGCATCCGCCTCAACGGACTCCTCGGAGTCTTCAATCCTATGTATATACTATATTTTTCTGGTGTTGCATCAAATCGTAATGTCTGGTGAACGTGCATTCGCACTCAGAGCAAGTATAAGCCATGTTGACGGTTGAACGTTGATTGTGCGTGTTTTGGGAATACACTTGCTTTTATAGACAGCAACGCCCGTCAACGCTTAGCTTAACGCTTCAACGCCCTGGTGAATTAGCTCAGAAGCTCTGATTTTCATGGAATCGACATTAATTCATCAAAATGCAGTGACGCCCGTCAACGCCCGTTGTTATGCCTTAACGCCCGCCTCAACGCCTTAACGCTCGTCTCAACGCCTTAACACCCATCTCAACGCCCGTCTCAATACCTATCTCAACGCGTTATGCAATGTCCATCATCACTGGACGGACATCATTATGTTGGAGGTTGAAGAAGATAATTTCCGGTCTCCAGCTGGGTCTCCATAAAGGTTTGAAATGCCTCGTGCAGGGTCAGCAGATTCTGGGCATGGGTAGTTGTGTTAGTATCCCTCATTGAGTATTATCTGTTTCTTATGCAGCAGAAGACATACCCGTGTCATCCATTGGATGTCATCTATGAGCGTGGTAAGATGAGAAGGCATGCGTTGGTCCTGAACGGTGGATTCACCTTGCGCTCTATCAATAATAGTATCGACATTGGCTTGACGTAAGGCTTCGGCTAGAATATTCTCGTTGTCGGGCTCAAACAAGTTGGACTCTGCAGTGCTCATGGTGAAATGAGGGGACTGGTGCTGTGTGGTCTATTTATAGTGAGACGCTTTTGATCTTAATGATCCGTTCGAACAAATGTTTCTTTTGTGCTATTGCTCTGACATATGCCGCTTTCCAGTTCGTGCCCGAGGTTTTCAACATCGATGCTGTTCTTTCGATTTCCATATGGACCCGGTTCTTGTCCAACAATTTTGTATGGGTCAGGAGGTGGGCATACTGCTGACGTAAAGCCCGTCGTAGTCTGGATGCCAATGTATTATGGGCTAACATTGCAGCTTCCTCTTTCGAATACTCTTTGCAGTGAAACTTGTTTCCTGTGGCCTCCAACATCTCGCCTAGCTCGGCGTCCATACTTTCTTTGAACAAATCCTTCCATAGCCTTGAGTTCACATTATGTTTATTCCCTTGTACGGATTTGGATTGGTCCTTCACGGTTGGGTGATATTCCGGCACTGATGGTATGAAGGGGACCCAATGTATGGGGGCGGGTTGCTGCTGCTGCTCTGCCAGATGTGATGCCTCACCGGGTAACAGGTGGGTCGTCAGCCGGCCATCTTCGGGGGTATGGGCTTTTGAATCTACGAACAGGTAGCCGCACGGACTTGTCGTTCCTTGAAACGCCTGCATGAAATGGTCGATGTTCTGAGGATAAATTCGACTACCAAACACACGAATTTGTGCTCTGTCGATGGGGTTGGAGAAAAGCACAAAGTATTGGCAGTTCAAGGCAATATCTCTGGACGCCTTCACTTGAGGAAAGAGATTCTGAATCAAATAGATGACGGACAGATTGCGATGATGGGACCCTTTGGTGAATAGATCGGCGATTTTCGAATTGTCCTTGGCCGCACTCATCAGATCATCGAGCACTACCACGTTGGTCTGTTCGGAATCGAAGTAATACGGTTCATCTTTGTCGTGAGGAATTCCTGGGACGAAGCTCACATTCTGTAATCGCGTAGTTTCGTAGGCGGACTGCCACTGGGTATAACACCATACAACGCGTGTCGGTGCTGGGGTTGCCACACCTTCCTCTAAGAACTTCATCACCCTGGACGTCTTTCCACACCCCGTAGGGCCACTCCCCGTCATCGTATAGGGATGTTCTACTCCACTTGGTGGATCTATAGCGGGACTCGGTGGGGTCTCTTGTCTGTGCGTTACATGCATATGTCTGAGCATATTGTCGCGACGAGAGAGTGTCTTCTGACAGAACGGACATGTACTCGACATGGTACCCGGTCCGATGGTGGATACAGACTGAGGCTAATGGTGTACAAACGACCTTATATGACCACTCACTCACTCACTCACTCACTACATCACTCACTCACTCACTACCTCAGTCACTCACTCACTCACTCATTGCATGTTCCACGGATGTAACAACCCGGATGTTGAAAAGGACCCGGATGTAAAACCAGGGTCCCCGGATGTAAAACATGGGAAAACCCACTGGGAAATCCGAATGGTAGATGAGGTCCCAGAAAATCTGGCCTTTATAGGACAATTGTTTTGCGAAGACCCGGATGTTACACAGTCCCCGGATGTAAAACCATCACTGGCCGTTTAACATGGGTAAATAGATGTTAATATTATCGGAGACCCTCCTCTATACATGGATGCTTCGGAAGGATGGATAAAGGCTATCTATTGTCCCGGAGAGGGCCGGGCATTGCCGGAGATGACCGGACATTGCCATCCACCAGGGGCGCCACCAAACCACGTGATCTGCGCACTTCCGGTTTTTGTTTTTCACCCGCGCATGCGTGCGGCCGGGGGAAACCCGCGCGCGGCCGGATAACGCGCGCAGGCGTGCGGGCGGGCGGGGAGGAAACCCCACTGGGTCTAAATATGTACATCCCAGGGTCCATACATACATTCAATGCATTTTTCCCGTGGGACTACTTTCCGTCCGCGGAGGCAGACCGCATCACCACCAGACCGCATCACCGCGGAGGAATACATGCCCCCAGGGGTCAAAGTCCCCGGTCGATTAGGACTCGGATAAATGGAAAAACCCCTGATCACGTGACCTCCCCATGCACGCCACCTGCCGGATACAAGAGTTACCTCCCCGGCAAAATAGGACTTTAGCCGTCTTTTATATACTACTAGGGCTGCGTCAGTAATATTCGCGGCCCCAGCTTGGCGTAGACAATGTAAAAATACCATGTAAAAAATAGGTCCCAGCTTTGCGCAGAGCTGCATCAATGATATCGTTGGTACTCATGATGGTGAATGTCTTGCTAGGTCCGGCAGTGGGGCACTGAGGGGCGCAAAAATTAACTGCTGCCTTACGTTGTTGCATTCAAATTGTTGAACAGATAGAGCCATGGCATTTTGTTCACAGTGCCCGTGTTGCGTTCAGGCGTGATGGTGCTAGGGGTGTACAACCTGCACGGGTTGCGCTTGTATGTGGGCTGGTTTGCCTGGCACCACAAGTGACTTGTTTGGGTATGAGAGGGCCTGGCCAAATTATTGGGACCTGGAGTATGGTGGCTGGCTGGATATATAGGAGTTTGCTCTAAGGAAGGTAATCAGTTTTGAGATTTTGCCACCTGTTGAGTGGGTTCATGCTCTTGCATGCAGATTGAACCTAACTGGCCGGGCGGGATGTTCAGTCGGCGTTTTTTGGGGGGGGGGGGGTTCTTCGAAACCTGACTAATCGATTACATGGAATAGTCTGAGGACATAGGCAAACAGCACGAATAGCGTATATGCACTGCGTGCCCACACCACATGTCTGATATCACTCAGCGATATCTCGCCCCAACGCGAGAACGACAATATGGGTAGAGGAAGAATCCTGAGCCTTAGTGTAAGACCACACCCCCATTTGTGTTAAAGTCAGTGTGAACGATTGAAAGCACAGGTGAGATCAGGATGAAGTGCTTCAACGTAGATAAACACAGGTTACTTTACCGCGTGTGATGCTAAATAGACTAGGCCTACAGCCAGTGAATGGAAGGGACGACGAACCCTCGGAAGATTAAACAAACAAAGACAGAAGGCATTCGTGTCTTGAAAATTTGACGATGTTCGAATTAGTCTTGGTCGCAACCATCAAATCGTCACGGACGGTTAATTTAGTAGACTTGGGGTCAAAGCAACACGCTTGATCGAGTTCGTGAGGAATGACTGGAACGATGCTCACGTTGTTGAAGCGAATATGGGCTGCCACTGACTATAACACGAGACACTATAGCTGAAGGTACAATATTTTTAAAATATCAGCACCCACAAAAGTTTTTCACACGCTGATGGACCACCCACCATAGTATAGATGCTATAATACGTTTGGCTGGCCCATAGGTGGTGATAGACATGAACCTCTTGGATGAACTTTTGACGGATATGTCAATATATTATCGCATTTAGAAAGTTTGATGACAACCTTACAAGTTCATGTCAGCTCAGAGTTTGGGTATAGATAATTGACTTAAACAGGTGTTATATTATAACCATTATCTTAAAGCCTCCCTAGCAAGTGCCCATGCACGCGATGACGTCACGGTCGGAGTAATTTCCGACGCTCTCGCTGCAGGTCCAAACTTGTCGTTCAGCCCTGCCGCGCATTCCCCATCAATGACTTCACCATGCAGCCAGGTATCAGTGTCCAGGGTAATAGGAACTGTGAGCACTCTCGTGTTCTGGCACATGTAGGCACCGTCGTGATATGACTGAAACAAGGTTGAAAACGACAGTAGTATACAGGATATAGACTCATATTGACCTCAAAAATTTGCATATCACGTGACCTTTGACCTTTGCGTCAGCCAATCAGAAGCGAGTATTTTGACCTCGTCGTGTATTCTTCCGCGATGAGATGTGTATGACGTCACTTCCGGTTTGCCTGAATCGGTCGTGACCTATGTTATGCATGTACTGACTTGTATTTCGGGTTTTTACATCACGGGGAGATCACGTGATAGTTCAAGGTCATATTGAATGATATGAATGCATGTACTGACCTGTTCATCAGGGGTTTACATCCGGGGACTTATATCCAGGTCCTTTAGTTGTTGTTCCATACGGGTTCTTGTACATCCGGGTTCACACGGGTGGAGGAACAGCCGGGTAGTTTAGGATTGACCTATATCCGGGTCCTCTAGCAATACCTGTAGCGTGTAGCATTACATACGGGCTCTTGTACATCCGGGTTCTTGTACAGCCGGTCCTGGAACAGCCGGGTAGTTTAGAATTGACCTATATCCGGATCCTCTAGCAATACCTGTAGTTTGTAGCATTACATACGGGTTCTTGTACATCCGGGTTCTTGTACATCCGGGGTCTGTCAGGGTGGTGTATAAGAGTGGAGATTTTCATGGAATGGCTTCATTCATTGTCCTGCCTACTTGACCGGAGCTACCTGACCAGCCTGAGCCAGCCTGAGCCTACCTGAGGAGTGACCAGCCTACCTGAGGAGTGAGCTGACCAGTAGGCGATACCAGTGGAGCCTGAAGCCAGACCGATAGCATGAGACGTGGAGAAGATTTTCCAGAGGATCCAGGAGCGCCTCCGGCTGAAGTCTTACCCGAAGACGAGCGTGTGAGTGCGTTGTACCGCCGTCACTGGAACACGATACGCCTTTGTTTCCACCGTCACCGTCGCCTGTTGGATTTGTATAATTTTCGGTTGGAGGACCTCACGCATCTTCCTACTTACGCCGAGAACATTTTTACAGATCAGGTGACAGCCTTCAAATTGAATATGACATTTGGGTATATCTTACGGCACAAAGAGACGGACCAACTGCGGTATTTTTACCCCAGTAATAATTCCTATGTGTTTGACCAGCCGTTCACGGTGACGGATGCTATTTCTCTGGAGCCACTCATCGACCAACTGACTACGTTGGATCCATTGGAATGGGCCCGGTTGCAACGTCCCAACACCAAATGGACTGTAGAAATGGTGACGAACGTCACATTTTTCGTCACCAAATTGAGACATCACCCCATCGGCGCTCCTGTTATTCTTCCGCCTTGGCTGGCCTGTCGAAAAGGGCTGTATGCGTTAGCGGGAGGCGCAAATGGGCCCTACAAAGACCGGAAATGTCTGTTTCGGTGTTTGGCCGTTCATTTGGACCAGTGCAATCCCCGGGCTTGTGATAGAAATGCAACTATGTATTGGGAAGAGTATCTACAGGCGCAAGACATTGACCCGCGGCAGTTCCGGGGAGTCCCATTCAAGTATTTGGATGTCGTGGAAACACTGTTCCACGTGAATATCTTTGTGTACCGTTTACTACCGAAGCAGGAGGAGGAGGATACATTTGTGGCTGAATTGGTTCATCGCTCAACAGAACGGTATGCCTCTACGATGAAAGTCAATGTCTTCGATAACGGAGGGGTGAGTCATTTTTCCCTGATCCACGATATGAGCCTGTACGCGCAATCCTACAGTTGTTCTCAGTGCCATCGGGTGTTCAAACAGTCCAACCATCTACACTCCCACGAGAAGATTTGTGACAACGCCGTGAAACGGAAATTTCCTAGTGGAGTGTACCATAACACGCCTACCATTTTCGAAGACCTGGCTGATGAGGGGATTGTCATACCACTAGAGGACCGTTATTTTCCCCACCGGGCTTGTTATGATTTCGAGGCCATTTTGGATACCATGGACATTTTCTCAGCCAAAAGGCAGTGGACACAGCGCCATATTTCCCTGAGTGTCAGCATTTCCAGCAACGTACCCGGCTATGACGCTGCACCCGTCTGTTTCGTGTCCACTGGGGACTCCCATGAGTTGATTACTCGGATAATGGAGTATTTAGAGGCAGTGAGTGCGGCCAGTACAGAACTGTTGGTGTCCAAGTTCCAGGACGTGCTGGACCAACTCGACGATCGTATTCCTACACCTGGTGTGGCCTTCAGCGACGATGAAGAGTCGGAGTCGGAGACGGAGTCGGAGTCGGAGATGCAGGACATTCAGCCGGAGGCTGTACCCTTACCCAAGCCGTATGCAGAGAAATTGAAGTTGCGGTTCCTACAATACCTAGGCCAGTTACCTGTGCTCGGCTTCAATTCGGGGCGATACGATTTGAACATGGTGAAGGAATTTCTCTACCCTTAACTGGCCCAATCCGATACCATCAAGTCCGTCATCAAAAAGATCAACAACCACATGGCCCTCACCACCACATCACTCCATTTCCTGGATGTACGCAACTACTTAGCTCCAAATTACAGCTACGATCAGTGGGTAAAGGCCTATGACTGTGCACAAACCAAAGGGAGGTTCCCTTACACCTATATGTCAACGCTCGACCGCTTGGAGGAAACACAGTTACCACCCGGGACGCTTTCTTCGACGATCTGAAGCAAGTGGAATATTCGGAAGACACGTACCGGGAACTACAGCAGGTATGGAACGACCAACATATGCAGACCTTGCGAGATTTCCTGGTATATTATAACAACAATACCTGTAGTGTGTAGCATTACATACGAGTTCTTGTACATCCGGGTTCTTGTACAGCCGGTCATGGGAACAGCCGGGTAGTTTAGAATTGACCTATATCCGGGTCTTCTAGCAATACCTGTAGTGTGTAGCATTACATACCGGTTCTTGTACATCCGGGTTCTTGTACACCCGGGGTCTGTCAGGGTGGTGTATAAAAGTGGGGATTTTCATGGAATGGCTTCATTCATTGTCCTGCCTACTTGACCGGAGCTACCTGACCAGCCTGAGCCTACCTGAGGAGTGACCAGCCTACCTGAGGAGTGACCTGACCAGTAGGCGATACCAGTGGAGCCTGAAGCCAGACCGATAGCATGAGACGTGGAGAAGATTTTCCAGAGGATCCAGGAGCGCCTCCGGCTGAAGTCTTACCCGAAGACGAGCGTGTGAGTGCGTTGTACCGCCGTCACTGGAACACGATACGCCGTTGTTTCCACCGTCACCGTCGCCTGTTGGATTTGTATAATTTTCGGTTGGAGGACCTCACGCATCTTCCTACTTACGCCGAGAACATTTTTACAGATCTGGTGACAGCCTTCAAATTGAATATGACATTTGGATATATCTTACGGCACAAAGAGACGGACCAACTGCGGTATTTTTACCCCAGTAATAATTCCTATGTGTTTGACCAGCCGTTCACGGTGACGGATGCTATTTCTCTGGAGTCACTCATCGACCAACTGACTACGTTGGATCCATTGGAATGGGCCCGGTTGCAACGTCCCAACACCAAATGGACTGTAGAAATGGTGACGAACGTCACATTTTTCGTCACCAAATTGAGACATCACCCCATCGGCGCTCCTGTTATTCTTCCGCCTTGGCTGGCCCGTCGAAAAGGGCTGTATGCGTTAGCGGGAGGCGCAAATGGGCCCTACAAAGACCGGAAATGTCTGTTTCGGTGTTTGGCCGTTCATTTGGACCAGTGCAATCCCCGGGCTTGTGATAGAAATGCAACTATGTATTGGGAAGAGTATCTACAGGCGCAAGACATTGACCCGCAGCAGTTCCGGGGAGTCCCATTCAAGTATTTGGATGTCGTGGAAACACTGTTCCACGTGAATATCTTTGTGTACCGTTTACTGCCGAAGGAGGAGGAGGAGGGTACATTTGTGGCTGAATTGGTTCATCGCTCAACAGAACGGTATGCCTCTACGATGAAAGTCAATGTCTTCGACAACGGAGTGGTGAGTCATTTTTCTCTGATCTACGATATGAGCCTGTACGCGCAATCCTACAGTTGTTCTCAGTGCCATCGGGTGTTCAAACAGTCCAACCATCTACACTCCCACGAGAAGATTTGTGACAACGCCGTGGAACGGAAATTTCCTGGCGGAGTGTACCATAACACGCCTACCATTTTCGAATTACAGGCGTCTAGTCTGTCATTCATAATCCAGCCGTCGTCCATTAGAGAATATCCGCGTCCATAATCCAAAGACCTATTCCATTTCCATATAACAGTATTAGCACCAAATTCAAAAAGACAATCATAATATACATAAACATAGGCTTGTTTCCTGCAAGAGAGAAGCGGTCAACAGTTTTCAATGATGCCGGCAAGACATCATGATGTTCCAAAAATATCAAATCCGTATCGCTGATCAGTATTCTTAATCCATAATATTCGTTGTAAAGTCGTCATCTAAAGAATGATGTATCTCAGTCACGCTTTGATTGTGCCTGTTCATATGAGTACCATGAGGATCTTGAAGTACATGGGTTCATACGGCCCCTAGCCCCGGGTTAAGCGGAATTAGACACAAGTTACGAAACGTAGCGCCATAGATCTTGCACGCTAAGTTCGTATTTGGCTATCAGCATGCGATATGTATCGCCAAATTTGAGAAACTTTGAGTGGAGGCGCTTGGTGGAATAGGCTGATGAGAGGATTGTCATACCACTAGAGGACCGTTATTTTCCCCACCGGGCGTGTTATGATTTCGAGGCCAGTTTGGAACCCATGGACATTTTCTCAGCCAAAACGCAGTGGACACAGCGCCATATTTCCCTGAGTGTTCCAGCAATGTACCCGGCTATGACGCTGCACCCGTCTGTTTCGTGTCCACTGGGGACTCCCATGAGTTGATTACTCGGATAATGGAGTATTTAGAGGCAGTGAGTGCGGCCAGTACAGAACTGTTGGTGTCCAAGTTCCAGGACGTGCTGGACCAACTCGACGATCGTATTCCTACACCTGGTGTGGCCTTCAGCGACGATGAAGAGTCGGAGTCGGAGACGGAGTCGGAGTCGGAGATGCAGGACATTCAGCCGGAGGCTGTACCCTTACCCAAACCGTATGCAGAGAAATTGAAGTTGCGGTTCCTACAATACCTAGGCCAGTTACCTGTGCTCGGCTTCAATTCGGGGCGATACGATTTGAACATGGTGAAGGAATTTCTCTACCCTTACCTGGCCCAGTCCGATACCATCAAGTCCGTCATCAAAAAGATCAACAACCACATGGCCCTCACCACCACATCACTCCATTTCCTGGATGTACGCAACTACTTAGCTCCAAATTACAGCTACGATCAGTGGGTAAAGGCCTATGACTGTGCACAAACCAAAGGGAGGTTCCCTTACACCTATATGTCAACGCTCGACCGCTTGGAGGAAACACAGTTACCACCCCGGGACGCTTTCTTCGACGATCTGAAGCAAGTGGAATGTTCGGAAGACACGTACCGGGAACTACAGCAGATATGGAACGACCAACATATGCAGACCTTGCGCGATTTCCTGGTGTATTATAACAACAATACCTGTAGTGTGTAGCATTACATACGAGTTCTTGTACATCCGGGTTCTTGTACAGCCGGTCATGGGAACAGCCGGGTAGTTTAGAATTGACCTATATCCGGGTCCTCTAGCAATACCTGTAGTGTGTAGCATTACATACGGGTTCTTGTACATCCGGGTTCTTGTACATCCGGGGTCTGTCAGGGTGGTGTATAAAAGTGGGGATTTTCATGGAATGGCTTCATTCATTGTCCTGCCTACTTGACCGGAGCTACCTGACCAGCCTGAGCCAGCCTGAGCCTACCTGAGGAGTGACCAGCCTACCTGAGGAGTGACTTGACCAGTAGGCGATACCAGTGGAGCCTGAAGCCAGACCGATAGCATGAGACGTGGAGAAGATTTTCCAGAGGATCCAGGAGCGCCTCCGGCTGAAGTCTTACCCGAAGACGAGCGTGTGAGTGCGTTGTACCGCCGTCACTGGAACACGATACGCCGTTTTTTCCACCATCACCGTCGCCTGTTGGATTTGTATAATTTTCGGTTGGAGGACCTCACGCATCTTCCTACTTACGCCGAGAACATTTTTACAGATCAGGTGACAGCCTTCAAATTGAATATGACATTTGGGTATATCTTACGGCACAAAGAGACGGACCAACTGCGGTATTTTTACCCCAGTAATAATTCCTATGTGTTTGACCAGCCGTTCACGGTGACGGATGCTATTTCTCTGGAGCCACTCATCGACCAACTGACTACGTTGGATCCATTGGAATGGGCCCGGTTGCAACGTCCCAACACCAAATGGACTGTAGAAATGGTGACGAACGTCACATTTTTCGTCACCAAATTGAGACATCACCCCATCGGCGCTCCTGTTATTCTTCCGCCTTGGCTGGCCCGTCGAAAAGGGCTGTATGCGTTAGCGGGAGGCGCAAATGGGCCCTACAAAGACCGGAAATGTCTGTTTCGGTGTTTGGCCGTTCATTTGGACCAGTGCAATCCCCGGGCTTGTGATAGAAATGCAACTATGTATTAGAAAGAGTATCTACAGGCGCAAGACATTGACCCGCGGCAGTTCCGGGGAGTCCCATTCAAGTATTTGGATGTCGTGGAAACACTGTTCCACGTGAATATCTTTGTGTACCGTTTACTACCGAAGGAGGAGGAGGAGGATACATTTGTGGCTGAATTGGTTCATCGCTCAACAGAACGGTATGCCTCTACGATGAAAGTCAATGTCTTCGACAACGGAGGGGTGAGTCATTTTTCCCTGATCCACGATATGAGCCTGTACGCGCAATCCTACAGTTGTTCTCAGTGCCATCGGGTGTTCAAACAGTCCAACCATCTACACTCCCACGAGAAGATTTGTGACAACGCCGTGGAACGGAAATTTCCTGGTGGAGTGTACCATAACACGCCTACCATTTTCGAATTACAAGCGTCTAGTCTGTCATTCATAATCCAGCCGTCGTCCATTAGAGAATATCCGCGTCCATAATCCAAAGATCTATTCCATATTCCATATAACAGTATTAGCACCAAATTCAAAAAGACAATCATAATATACATAAACATAGGCTTGTTTCCTGCAAGAGAGAAGCGGTCAACAGTTTTCAATGATGCCGGCAAGACATCATGATGTTCCAAAAATATCAAATCCGTATCGCTGATCAGTATTCTTAATCCATAATATTCGTTGTAAAGTCGTCATCTAAAGAATGATGTATCTCAGTCACGCTTTGATTGTGACTATGCATATGAGTACCATGAGGATCTTGAAGTACATGGGTTCATACGGCCCCTAGCCCCGGGTTAAGCGGAATTAGACACAAGTTACGAAACGTAGCGCCATAGATCTTGCACGCTATGTTCGTATTTGGCTATCAGCATGCGATATGTATCGCCAAATTTGAGAAACTTTGAGTGGAGGCGCTTGGTGGAATAGGCTGATGAGGGGATTGTCATACCACTAGAGGACCGTTATTTTCCCCAACGGGCGTGTTATGATTTCGAGGCCATTTTGGAACCCATGGACATTTTCTCAGCCAAAACGCAGTGGACACAGCGCCATATTTCCCTGAGTGTCAGCATTTCCAGCAACGTACCCGGCTATGACGCTGCACCCGTCTGTTTCGTGTCCACTGGGGACTCCCATGAGTTGATTACTCGGATAATGGAGTATTTAGAGGCAGTGAGTGCGGCCAGTACAGAACTGTTGGTGTCCAAGTTCCAGGACGTGCTGGACCAACTCGACGATCGTATTCCTACACCTGGTGTGGCCTTCAGCGACGATGAAGAGTCGGAGTCGGAGTCGGAGATGCAGGACATTCAGCCGGAGGCTGTACCCTTACCCAAGCCGTATGCAGAGAAATTGAAGTTGCGGTTCCTACAATACCTAGGCCAGTTACCTGTGCTCGGCTTCAATTCGGGGCGATACGATTTGAACATGGTGAAGGAATTTCTCTACCCTTACTTGGCCCAGTCCGATACCATCAAGTCCGTCATCAAAAAGATCAACAACCACATGGCCCTCACCACCACATCACTCCATTTCCTGGATGTACGCAACTACTTAGCTCCAAATTACAGCTACGATCAGTGGGTAAAGGCCTGTGACTGTGCACAAACCAAAGGGAGGTTCCCTTACACCTATATGTCAACGCTCGACCGCTTGGAGGAAACACAGTTACCACCCCGGGACGCTTTCTTCGACGATCTGAAGCAAGTGGAATGTTCGGAAGACACGTACCGGGAACTACAGCAGGTATGGAACGACCAACATATGCAGACCTTGCGAGATTTCCTGGTGTATTATAACAACTTATATGTGGTCCCATTCCTCGAAGCGGCCGAGAAAATGGCCCAACTCTTTCGGCATCAAATGCACGTGGACATATTCAAGGAGTGCTTGAGTTTGCCGGGTCTTGCGCTTCGCCATCTTTTTCAAGATTGTTCCACGTACTTTTCACTCATTCAACAAAAAGACGTTATCACGAGAAGGACGTCACCACCCTTCCAGGTGGGAAACCCTGTGCCAAAATCATTGGATTCGACGCCAATGCCCTGTATCTGTGGTCTCTCGCCCAACCTATGCCCAGTGGTCATTATACGCGCTGGTTGGTGGAAGGTCAGCATTTCCTCCCTGAACGTACGCCGTACAAGCATCTGGCTGACCAGTGGTTGGACTGGGAAGCCGATCGACGGGGAATTTCTATACGACACCAAACCAACGCCACAGAGAAGCGGATAGGAGATCGTCGACTCCCCGTCGATGGGTTTGCTATACTCCACAATAAACCCATCGTATTCCAATTTTATGGGTGTTACTGGCATGGCCACCAATGCCATTCCAGCGCTGGCCGCTTCAACGAATGACGTGGAAAATCGGCGGAAGAACTACGGGCAGAAGTGGTGGAGAACAGGGATTACGTGAAAGAGATGGAGTACCAGCTCATCGAAATGTGGGAGTGTAAATTTCACACCATGTGCCAGGCCCTCCCATACTTACGCCGCTTCCTTAAAGCGCGAGAGTACCCCCTCAGTCGCCGGCGACTCCTGACCCAGCCACAGCTTCTCGACGCCGTTCGTTCCGGGGACCTCTACGGGTTTGTAGAATGCGATCTGCATGTTTCCGACAACCTCAAGCCACTATTCGCTCAGTGCCCACCCATCTTTAAAAACACGCTGGTGAGTCGGGATGACATTGGAGACACCATGGGCGCCTATGCTGAGCAACACGAATGCCTGCCTCGTCCTCGTCGGATGCTGATCGGGAGCATGTGGGGAGAAAAAATCTTGCTGGGTACCCCGCTACTACAGTGGTACATGAGCCACGGCCTCGAAGTGACGTGAGTGTACCAAGTCCTTCAGTACGTACCGAACGACTGTTTTGCGGGGCATGCCGACATCGTCACATCTGTCCGTCGTCAAGGCGATAAAGATCCCAGTCAGGCCATTATCGGGGAATCCTTGAAACTCACGGGCAATGGCTACTATGAAAAAATGGTCACCAACCAAGACAAGCATGTCAACGTGAATATCTGCACTACCAAACAAGCGCGCAAAAAGATCAACTCGCCTCTGTTTCGGTCCGTGGACGTCATCGATGATGATACGTATAAAGTCAGTTCAGCCAAGAAGGCCATTCGTTACAACCTTCCACTCCAAATTGGATGTATGGTATACCAGGTGGCCAAGCTGAGGATGCTGCAATTTTTGTACGATTTCATGGCGGTGTATTTCAATCCATCAGACTGGCAACTCATGGAGATGGACACGGACTCTGCCTACATGGCCATCTCTAATGCGGATTGGGAGTCACTCGTCAAACCCGAATTACGTGCGCAGTATGAGGCTGAACGGGACCAGTGGCTACCTCGACGCGACCATTACCAGTACGACAAGCGGACGCCGGGTCTCTTCAAGTTAGAGTGGAGTGGAGATACCATGATCGCCCTGTCGTCCAAGACGTACTATTGTTACGGAGGTGATGGAAACAACAAGTTTAGTTGTAAAGGCGTCAACCGACGTGACCCTGCCATCGATAAAGCCCTCTACCTGGGCGTGCTGCAAAGCCAGGCCAGCGCGAGTGGCACTAACAGAGGATTCCGGGTCGTCGACCACCAGATGCGAACGTACATCCAGAAACGAGATGCCTTCACATTTTTCTATCCGAAACGGAAAGTCCTTCCCGATGGAGTCAGTACCACCTACCTGGACTTGTGAAACTTTTTGATAGTACGAGTTAAACTAGTACTGTAAAAATTAACATACACCTGTAAAAGTCGGGATGGCATCGCCAGTTAACAGGGCTGGCGCAATGCAGGTCGTGGGTTCGAATCCGACGCTCTGACAGTGTTGCCCAACTGTATTCTTTGTAACTCCTACTGTATTGTTCACATTCTGTGTACATATTCTAACCATCCTTGTTCGCCTGAATATAATTATAACTCTACTGTATTGTTCACATTCTTTGTACATATTTTAACCATTCTTGTTCACCTGAATATAAAAAAAGTAAAAACGTCACTTGTGTTTTCATGATTTTTTTGTTGAATATCAATGAACGTCAGAACAATAAGAACGCATTTAAGACAACCAGAGAAATGGGGCATGCACATTAAAACGAGAGGCAGCCCAGTCGTACACTAAGACATCACGGTTTGAAAATAATCATCAAACATCTGTACAATCGTTTGCATAGAATGTCCTCTACTCCGGTGAGTGAGATAAAACACACAGTACTGTCCGCATACACTACTCAAGCATCCTTGTAATCTTTTAGTATTCCAACGCCAGACTGTAGTAGATTCGTCCATGAACTGGGTCAAATCGGGATGCACGGGTGCAAGTCCGTAGGAATCAAAGTATTCTCCTTGGCCCAGGGCGTCCACGTATACAGCCACCCAATGTTCACCCGGTCGAGTACGGGGGGTCTGTATTCAGAATGTAGGCCGCAGGAGTGGATGGGGTGGGAAAGACATTGCGTGGAAACAGACCTCGAAAGGGTACCCGGGAATCCCGCTGAAGTATGGTCATGAGCTGCTCTGTTTCCATGACTCTAGCTGGCGTAGTCACACAGGACCTTTCTTTGCTGATCCACGGTGATGACGTTATCAAACTCGGCGTAGCAAATCACGTTAATGGTATGGGGTAGAGCTACCGAGAACGCAGTTCCAACCGTAAGTTTCCTTTCTTGAGCAAGGCCAGTTGATGATCGTTTTCCAAGGTAGGGGTGAGGTCGAAGGCGAACAAAGTGTACCCACGGGCAAAGTCTCGTCGAGTGATGGTATTTCCTTCGTCCTGATTGTTTTGTCCTGTGGCTGTAAACAGGTTCAGGTAGCTCCGCACATAGTGATGATTACCAAAATCCGGTTGTAACGGCCGGGCTGGGATTTGATGACCGGCCACGTGCAGTGCCACAACGTTGATGTTGAAATGTTGAAAGTGGAACGGATTCTCTGTCCACTGGCCATTGAAACTGGTATTGGTGACACACGTCAGGGTAAGACGTTTAGGCAGATCTCCTAGAAATAAATTTTCACGATTGGCCATCATCGTACCTGCTGGCACAGAGAACACCTTGGTCTGTACGCGTCGGACGGGGTACAGGGCTGGTTTTTTCGATAAGGCGTCCATGTGACTCACCAACACCCCCTGTTGCAAATGCAAATCCACCGTACGGACAAACAGGGCTGCATCTTCTATGATGATCTTGTAATGGGCGGCATCTCCACCGGCCATCAAGGCGAAAGTGGGTGGGGAACGGATCAACTTGATCTTGACGGATACGCCGTTCATCATGTAGCGGTCTTGCAGGAACAGATCGGCGTGCAGTCGTCCCATCATATCGACGGACCGGCTATCGGCTGTAAACTGTCTGCGATGGCCGAGCCCGGCATTGGCAAGGGTGGTCGCATCCATTGCTCCGGGTGTATCTCTGTAGTACAGTGGGGCTGACAAGTGTTTTTTTTTGGCATCTTCTCCGTACGACAACAGCGTCTCGATGTAGGCTCGGTACGGGTACGTATTGGTGGACGTACTGATGAGTTTATCGTTCAGACTGATATCCACCTGTTGGAACATCGAGTGCAGCCAGAGATTCACCGGGTCTACGATCGCATCGGCCGCGATGTCCGTCCCGTCTCCGTTCACCACTTTGGCTTTCACGTAAAAGTACGTGTGAGCTAAATGCAGGTAGGCCGTATCGTTGTTTTCAATGGTAAATTCCAGCAGTCCCGTTCCCGTCAGGCTAGCCAGGGGACGATGTTCTACCCAACGACCCTCGGCGAAACTGGTCTGTGTGGAGGAAATAGTCCACAAATCCAATTCACTGTTGGTAGACGGACACGACTCGGAATGAACGAATGCCATTATGCGAAGATGTCTCACTTCTCCTTCTTCTTCTGGAGTGTGCGTCGTCAGTGTGTTGGCTGTCGAATGACTCTCCCCTGTGACGGGGGTTGTCTTTTAAGGGCTTTGGCCACAAAGACGCTGCCTGCTTCTTTAGCCCGTCGTTTGAAGGCTTGTCGGGGTGCCGACCCACTCAAGACATCACCGGCCACTTGCAGTCCACAGCGCACCGCTTGTTTGCCCACCGCTTTTACGCCACGTGTCACCAGAGGTAAGAACGTTTTGACGATGCTTTTCAGTATGTTTCCCAAAAGCCCGTGACCTCGTTGCATGCGTGCACCGCTAAAGATCGGACCTCCACCTCCCGTTTGTTTCTTGTAATAGTCGGCATAGCTGGCCGTATGGCACTGGTAAGGCACGTACATTATACGAAGTGGGGAGAACGTGCTTGTCGGAAATGAAGTGTCAGCACCACTTTCCCTCGTTCGAATGCCACCGGGCGTCCCGTGTCATCTCTTATACCCACCGTGATCGTGTTGATATCGGTGTGTCGTACGGGTAGGTAGAGTATGTGGTTGAAACTCTGGGTGACTTGATCTCCATACTTCTTTCTAATGGGGACCACCCGTAACAGAGGTGTGTTGACATCTCCCACAATGTGGTTGTCGACCACGTCCGAGTAGACGTAGAGTCCGCACATACCCACTTTCATATCCATCGCAATGTCGCCTCTGTCGGTGGTTGGGCCCGGGTAGACGGAATAAGGGAGACCTAACATTTGCTGTAGGCTAGGACTGAGTTTGACACTCACGTTGGGAATGAGAAGGAGACAGGCCTTGCCGTTGTGTGTGTTGTAATCGAACTCCACATGATTCTTGAAGGGATAGGATTTGATGGGTTTTGAATTATTCGTGACTACCCGTAGAGACTTATAATGCATCAGTGTTCTCAAGCCCTCCATGAACTCTTTGGGGGTATCGTATTGGCCTTCGGGTAGGATCAGCCGGGTTACTTTGCCTTCGTAGTTCACCTCGTACCACACGTCCTTGTCTCGCGCGTTGTACCACGAGTTAGTGTATTGCATATCCACGAGTCCGCATTCCCACCGTCCAGGTAAATGCAACGGTTGCGGTAACTGGGTCACGTACTTGGCCAAGGTGTTGTCAGGAAACACATCGAACGAACTGTTACTGGGCAACGTGAGGTAAAACATGACGACTGAGCTTTTCTGCTTTCGCGCCCGGCTTGAATAGGGGTCCCAGGTCTTGGGGGCTTGTAGCTGCCGTCGTGATCCGCCCGTTGTGGCCGGCATAGAGGTCGCATAGGGGTGAAAAGAACGTCCCCGCCGTGAGGGTGTTTTGGGAGGGGTCTGCGGTTGGGGGAGTCGAGAGGGTGATTCCATCCAGGTCCAGCGTTGAGGATTCCCTACCAATTCTCGAGGGACGTGTGTGTCTTTCAACGCCCTAGCAAAGGCTTCCCATCCCGGTGGATTAGATTGTTTGCGAGAACGTACCGTATCGTTGATCAGATCGGTGATATGAGACCCCGGGACCACTTGGTTTCGAATAAGCAGCTGCCCCTGGTCGGTCCAACCCATATCACGATTCTGTTTCACCCGGTCCAACAATAAACGAGCCTTGGTCTTGAATGCCTTAGGGACACTGGCCAACACTTCATCTTCGAGCTGAGGTGAGGCGGATGAGGTTGGTGGTGGTGGTGGTGTTGGTAGTGTGGGTAGTGTGGATGTTGAACCACCCCTATATTGATCCATAAACGCCTTGTACCGGTTCAGCGTCTGATGGTAAAGTTGAATTTTGTCGTGATCGGGCAGTCGGCGTTGAAGTATGCTATCCATCTCTTCATCGAGGGACTGCAGTTGTTGTACCGTGACAGGGACAGGGTAGGGTGATTGCAAACTTTGTAACAGTCGAGGTTCGACCAGCATCATTTTTTCCGTATGTTCCATGTTAGCGTCCCAAGATGGATCCTACTAACGGTCCCAGTACGGAGGCTGCTAATGGCGCGAGAAGTGCCCCGAGAAATCCACCTTGCTGTAACACCTGTTTCTTTTTCTTTAAACTCGTCTTCTTCACCAGCGTTCGGAGACCCGTCTTGTGCCGTTGCAATTTCCCTTTCTACAGAGGACTGTGGGGAACATTCCCTTTTAACACATTATGAGCGACTTCACACAAGCACCGTACCAATCCCGCGTCCGCTCCGCGCACCAGGGCCCGGACCACCTTCCAGTTGATAGACGTGTGGGTTTCGGGGACTATGGCGAGCAATGACAAAATGCTCATCACTCCAGTTGGGCAAGTAACTTTTCTCAAATTGACCTTTGACTTTCCTGATCCGTACCACATCTCCGCGTTTGTAACGGGGTGAAGACCCTTCTTTAGGAGGTGAGTAGAGCGTACGGCGCACTTGATGTTCGTTGCGTTCCGTCACATCGATGGGCGCCCGTTGGATACTGCGATGATAGGCTCGATTGTACCCTCGAACCAGTTGAGGTAGCACATCGATGTACCGTCGGGTGTTTTTGGCTGTAAAATACTTGTACATCCGAACTTTCAAGGTCCGATTGAACCGTTCCATCACAGAGGCTTTGGTTTCGTTGTACGTATGGAAGAAAAACACCTTCTGTTTCTTGAGAAAGGCTTGAAAGTGGCGATTGAGAAATTCTGTGCCTTCATCTGTTTGCAAATAGAGAGGTTTGCGACCTGTCTTGAAAATCTGCCGGAACGCCTTACAAGATTCTCCGCTGTGCGACCTTGGATAAAATATAGATACAGGTCAACATGTACCGATGTCCATCATTGTGGGTAGCAAATCGACTCATATCGACCAAATCTGCCTGCCATTGTGCGTCTATGCCTCCTACGATGACTCGGTTACGGCGAAAATGCCGTCGGGCTGCTCGATGTAAGCTATAAGTGTCTTGGGTTTTTAACCATTCGCGAACTTCAGCTCGACTGATGCCTTGGGACTGCGCAGCTCGAGCGAGCGCTCCCACAGCGCTATAAGCGGCTGGACTGTAATACAATTCCGTTAACACCTTATCCACATGTTTTGTACCCTTATCCTTTCGGGTCTCCCTTCGGGTTTCCCTACGGGTCTCCCGCCGGGTGTCCCACCGGGTTCGCTTCTAGACTGACGCTCTAGACTGTGTGGCCCCTATAGATATAGTACCTCATCGACAATGGGGACTACTTGTTCCAAAGCCGTCCATAGATCGGGGTCCAGGGTAAAACCACCTTCGTTCAGACAGAGGAGTCGAGCGAAAAAGGAACCGCGGAAAATGTAGACGTCGTCACACAGGTGAATGCTATCGCCGTCGAGGTCACCCAACAACACGCGTTTCAAGGTGGTCCATCCTTCCCGTGACAAAGAGACGTGCGCTTTGGGTTCAGGCGTACACCAACACCTAAGTCCGCTATCGATGAGGTCCACTCGTTTGGAGTACAACAATAGGGTGCAGCCAGGTGTAAGCCTCCGGGTAGCCACAGTTCCTCCTTTCACCTCGGGATGTAGTAGGTCATCCACCTCGGGGAGTACATCTTTCAGTGCCATCCATAAGGGTGAACAGAGTTTGATATGGGTACCTCCACGCTGTTCCAACCGGGGAAAAAAGGAATCCTTTCCAGTAGTGCGTATGTGCACACCGACTTCCACGTGCATGAAATCCCTTTCAGTCCAGCCTGATAGCGATAACAAAATCTTCACCTTCTGGGGTGCGTCTTGGACCAGCTCCAGGTGATCGTCATTGACGATGAGGTAGACGTCGGACGTCAGTTGGAATAACGCAAGCTCTGTTTCGCTCGCTGCCATGGTGGTGAATGAAAAGAAACGGCTAGAGAGGTCTGTCTATATAGAGTAGGTTAAGGGACAATAGGGCTCGAAATGCACTTGTACACGAGTCAGTAGTTGCTGCGCATTGCCCCGCAAGGTCAATAGGGGTCGAAATGCGCTTTATACTACTCCATGTGAAGACGAATAGTCCTCTTGGTATAATTAGTCCGTGTCCGTTATAGCTTTTTTCGTTCACCTTCGTGAAAATCCGTGATCATTCGGTGGTGTAATGTTATTGGGTTAGGAATTCATTTAACCTAGGATTTTTGCTATACACACCTTGGTCCAAAAATGGGATTCTGGCGTTCACCCAGCAAGACTGTAGCCAACCCTTTGGACCAATGAACGTCCATTATTTCAACCCATGGCTAAGCCTGAACAAGAGCCAATGAGTGGGCTAAGCCGGTCTTAGACAGCCAATCGAAATCATCCTGGGTTATTGTATGGGACTTCAATTTAACCTAGGAAATCGCTATTGAAAGCTTGGTAGGGTTCTAGCGTAATGGTGGGCCGGGTGCAACTACGGCATTTGGACCAATCAGAACCCATTATTTCAACCAATGGACCTGCCCGAAGAAGAGCCAATCGATGAGGTTCGCGCCTTTTAGACAGCCAATGGATATCCATCACAATCAGCATATCAACCCCGAGCCAGACGGACAAGAGCACATTCTATCACAATATTTCCATGTGTGAAGATCGTATTACAAGAAACATGAGCGGAGTTGCCGAAATGTCTACAACAAAAGGTGCGGCGAGGTGGACGAGAGAGAGGCAAGAAAGAACAGAACTGGCGAGAGCAGTAAAAGCCTTCTGGATGGAAGAAGTGAAAAGATGGACCCGGGAAAATACCATATGACACCGCTTGCCTGGTCTGATTTACACCACCTCGTAACCAGAGCGCCCACGGACTTAAATGGCGAGGACTGGTTGGCCGCCTTAGAGGATGTGTTACAACAGCCCCAACCAGTCGTCCCGGAGTTTATAGACGTGGACGTCCTGGAGGAAGAACGCCAGGCAACTCCCTCCCAACAACAACAACAGCCCGGGGGCAGATAGGCAAGCCCCCCTCCAGAGACAACTGGATAAAAAACACACCCCAACGGCCCTTTTCAGGGCCAACCCAGTCCTTCGAAAGGGGACTTTTTAATCTGGCACATTTCAATTTAACATCAGACTCACCATGTCAATCTCCTCTCCTCTATGCTTACCAATCTCCTCACTCCAAGAAAAAAAATTACCCTAAAGGCCCTTTTCAGGGCCAACTCAATCCTTCTACCGTCCTCCATATTCGATGATGATTGCCAATCTCCAGCACCTCACGAAATACACATTCAAATAGAGTGCATTCTATGACAATCCCAACACCTCATACCCTTCAAGGTGTATCATGACCCATGTGCTAATTTACGACCGTGTGGGCGTTTACACTCGTTTTTTTCCGGGACTGCTCGGTGTATCTATCAGACTAGTATATTACTGTGTAACTTATGCATTCATACTAATAGTGGGTGGTAGTGTTAGTAGGAAGTTCCCATTCAATAGGTGTTATTTACCTAGGTGTATGCAAGGTGTAGGAGCTTGTGCTTTTTAGTTAGAAAGCTCCTCTTTCGGGAGGTATGGGTGGCCCTGATAAGGGCCGTACGAGTTGTAATGATTACAACGATTGGAGCAGTTGTCTCTTGGCGCATAGGGGGCATCTCAGCGGGACGAGTGCACACGGGACGGGTATGCAACATGGTGTGGTCTTGTTATTTCCGTGCAGTAGTCGTCAAGATATTGCTGCTGTTGCTCCTGCTGCGGCACTTTCGTCAAATGACCCTCTACCGTCTGTTCTTTGTCTTCTTCTTTTACTTCTTCTCTCAACAGATTGTCTATAATCTCCTCCAGCCAACCCTCGTTGGTACTATTGTCTTGTGAAGTCACTTGGATGTCGATGAATTCACCTGTTGTGTCGTCAAGATATTGCTGGTGTTGTTGCGAAACTTCGATATCGATCAATTCACTCGTTGCTTCGTCTAGATATTGCATGTTGCTTCGTCTAGCATCAGTCATGAAGTGGTTGGCATGAATGTGTGTAGCAGACGACCGACAGCCCGCTTTTTATTCTCTACCGTAGAGAACCCGGCTGAGGGCGCGCGGACGTCAGCGAAATCTGTCTGGACATCATGGCCAGAAAGAAAAGACAAAATGTGTGCTTTCTACAAGATTTGAAAGCGGGCCAAATTTTTAATAAACACGAGTTGAGATCTAAAACAACCTTAAATTTATACCTTGGCCTGTTATCGTGTAACCCTGAAAATTTCATAGAGCTAACGGCTGCATAAATATATAGAGATTTATAGATGGGGAAATTTTGATTGTGATTTTTTTATTTCCAACCCTCTAGTGTGAAAACAACCATTGACACCCATAGCTTTATTCGGTCCCGTACTCTAAACAGTTTCCATCACGCAGCGAACACGTGAACACTACATGTACAAGGGCCCGTATGTACACGGATGTAAACAAGTCCCCGGATGAATGAATAGATACAGGCATTCCTATCATTCAAAATGACCTGTACATGTAGTGTTCACGTGATCGCTGCGTGATGGAAACTGTTTAGAGTATGGGACCGAATACAGCTATGGGTGTCAATGGTTGTTTTCACACTAGAGGGATGGAAACAAAACAAAAATCACATTTCTCCATCTATAAACCTCCCGAATTTTTTTACGGATGTACAAGAACCCGTATGTAATGCTATACACTACAGGTATTGCTAGAGGACCCAGATATAGATCAGTTCTAAACTACCCGGCTGTTCCCACCACCGGCTGTACAAGAACCGGGATGTACAAGAACCCGTATGTAATGCTACACACTACAGGTATTGCTAGAGGACCCGGATATAGGTCAATCCTAAAATACCCGGCTGTCCCCATCAATGTGTGAACCCGGATGTACAAGAACCCGTATGGAACACACAGCTAAAGGACCCGGATATAAGTCCCCGGATGTAAACCCCGGATGAACAGGTCAGTACATGCATTCCTATCATCCAATATGACCTTGAACTATCACGTGATCTCCCCGTGATGGAAAAACCCCAAATACAAGTCAGTACATGCATCCCATAAATGGTATTGATAGAGGACCCGGATATAGGTCAATCCTAAACTACCCGGCTGTTCCCATCAATGTGTGAACCCGGATGTACAAGAACTCGTATGGAACACACAGCTAAAGGACCCGGATATAAGTCCCCGGATGTAAACCCCGGACGACCGATTCACGCAGATCGGAAGTGACGTCATACACATCTCACCGCGGAAGAATAGACGACGAGGTCAAAATACTCGCTTCTAATTGGCTGAAGCAAAGGTCAAAGGTCACGTGATATGCAAATTTTTGAGGTCAATATGAGTCTATACTACTAACGACGTTAAACCCTACTACTCACTCACTAACTCTCCTCCGCCAAACCCCCTTTGCCTAATTCCCGTGATTAAGGGCATTTACCACAACTACTAACGTTTCCTCGTCATAAACAAACAACGGACAAAAAGACAACGAATTCGTAAAGACGTATATTTTGCGTATTTTTCGAATCTAACAACATTTCTTGGACATCTTTCAGAAGATTAAAAGGTACAACTCTGCAAGTGTAATTATTTTTGTGTAACTTGTAAATAATCGTATCTCAACATAACGGTGTATGATAATCAATTAGACAAAAAGCAACGAAGACGAAATATTGCAAGAAATCTTAACAATTACCATGTACAAGACCCATGCAAGGCAAAAAGTTCGAAATAAATCATAAGCCGCATTTACAATCAAAATCAGGATAAACGAACAAAAACTCGAATCATATGTGTTCAGATACGGTACTGACAGGGTACGTACACTTTGTGTACATGCCTAATATTGCTATGGTATACGAGAACAGCCGTAACAATAAACTGCTATATTATAAGATTAAGCAGGCCCGTATAAATCCATGTAAATCCATCCAAAAAAGTAGGAAGTAAGCTGTCCATACATAATATTGGTCATTAATTGCTCAGCGAATAAAATACATATAGTCTCGTATAATTGGATTATTTATCACTTCATGAGATTTCAACATTATAATAATGGATCATAATTGCTCATCGAATATGAAATGTTAATTTTCGTTTTGGTCACTTTTCATTTGACCTTTTTAGTACCATTATTATCGGTCCCTTATCGTGCTTATTCTGCACAAAATACGACATATATCTGTTCCATATTATGTTTACCCTGTAACGACGTTATTACTCTCCTTGAATCAGCGTCTGAATCCGCGGCTAAATAACGAGAGTGTAAGGGACGTAGAAAAGAGACTCGTTAGATGAGTGTATGACAATATAACTATTCTGTAACTTATGAGATTATCATGAATACGAGTCGATAATTATATACGGGGAGACAATCAAATAGGTTATAGTAGTTCCATATATAGGACACTATATTTCTCATGAGATTCTCATAAATACTGGCTCATAATTACGGAGTGACTATAAAATAGACTAGTTCCATATTCAGGACCTCATTTATCTTATGAGATTCTCAAGTATTATTACTGGTCCACAATTCCAAATTTAGGACCTTATTTATCTTATGAGATTCTCACGTATTAATATTGGATCAGAATTCCAAATTTAGGAATCTATTTATCTTATGAGATTCTCACGTATTAATATTGGATCAGAATTCCAAGTTTAGGACTCTATTTATCTTATGAGATTCTCACGTATTAAATACTGGTCCACAATTCCAAAATGACCTTATTTTTATTACGAGATTCTCACATACTTAATTATTTCTTTATGCCTTGCTAATACAAAATGGATCATATAGTTATATAGATAGGTCCCTATTTAGTGTGAACCCCTAATGCACACCTGTTCCGGAGCGAATGATGCCCTATAATATTAAGTGATTAATACATGTATGCACGCAAATACAATATATATTATTTATATACCAGCATGAGATCTTGGTTTCCGATTGCGCAACGAATACAAAATATATGTGTTTAACACTTGAGACATTAAGCAGTTCATGAGATATTGACTGTAATACTGATTGGTACAAGAGCAGCAAATGGGTATATTCTTATTTCAGCCCCCATTATATAAGAATTTTGAAACGAAGATTTTGCTTAGCGTGAATGTAAACATTATAACACTATTTTGTGCATATCTATAAACACATACATAACGACAGGGTGTCAACAAACGTTCAATACAGTTCTTCTGCATCTTAGGTCAAATTGTGTACATCCGCGAAAATGCTTGAATCAAGCCCTGATATTGCAAGAAAAATACTTGAATGAATATGCATCCATAATTTGGGCAGCGAATATAAATACATTTGTAATATAGTTTGGTCTCGTGTGGACATTCAAATCGTGAGTAAGTATTACATGTACGTTCTTGAAACCCGACGTATCAGATTCTGAACACAAATATATTATTCAGAAGATCCCGAATACGTCCGGTTTATAAATACGAATCCGAAAGTGAACCCACTATGCGTTTCCTCATGTGAGTTGGATGGTGTTTTTTTTTTTTTTTTTAATTGTCCGTTGGATTGTAGCGTGCCTTGGATTGTAGTGTTATGTTGGATTATAGCGTGCGTTCCATTATAATATTCGTCGGATTGTAGCGTAGGTTGTACTGTAGTCGGGTAATTGGATTGTGTGGGTTGGATTGTAGTATCAGTTGAACTGTAGGGTGAGTTAGATTGTAACGTACGCTGAATTGTAGTATCCATTGGTAGTATCCATTGGTAGTATCCATTGGATTGCATTGTTCGATAACTTGTAGTGTGGGTTATTGCAACATGGGTTAGGTTGTACTGTGTCTTGGATTTTGGCGTTGGCTGGAATTTGGATTGGGCTGGATTGCAGTATGCGTTGAAATTGTAGGCCTACAGTGAGCGTTTGATTGTGGCGTGCGTTTGAGCGTGGTGTGCGTTGGATTATGGCGTGCGCAGTATTGTGGTGCGTGTTGGATCGTACTGGTACAGTTTCTAATCATGAACATAAATAATTGTGTTTCATAATGTAGTGCTATAATCGAAGAGTGAATAGCTCCATGTCGAAATTTTTTCGAATCTATTTTATGTGAGAAGGATGTACTCCAACGAAATAAAGATACTAGCACTGTAAAACTATGGAACCATGTTCATTTGTGTATGTAGGCCTTTGCTTTTGACTTTCTTGATATCCACGTGCAATGAGGAACTTGTCGAAGTAGTCTATCATGTTCGCTGGGACACACTCCTTCGGGAGAGCCATTTATAATTGTTTGAATTATGATTTACTTCTGACGTTCTCTTTACTGGCTTGTTTGGGGCTGAAATAAAAAAAAACAAAAAACAAACAATAAATTTAGTGACGAAGTATGGAAAATTATTTCCAAAATACTGTCATATTGTGCCCATTGGATCTTTTAACGTGAATTTACAATCTCAGACTTTTAGGCTCTTTGTGGTTTTACAGTATATATACACATGGAACCAAACTTGTATCCACATTCCTCCACTCTCAAATCAATATTAAATTTGGTTCTCTCCTCTCTCTAAAATAATTAGATTGAAAATTCAATCTGTCAGATTGAAATTAGTGACCAATCTATTCGATTGAACATTCCATCTACATTGAAATTTTCAATCTAATACATTGAATTTTCTGTCTAAAACAGATCCATTTTATCGTTTTCAATCTATTAGATTGAATATTTTCAACCCAATGAAAGATTGGTCAATAATTTCAATCTGATAGATTGAATTTCAATCTAATTATTTTAGACAGCACGTGCTATTGAAAAGAGACATTCTTAGCCAGGACATTATTAGCATTCACACTGATACAAGCAAAGGAACAGTGACGGCAGAAAAATGCTTTAGCTGTGACAAGAGGTTTTTTACGATACCCCTGCACGCTACATGTAGGGTGGACCCTAGCTCGTCCTAGGATACTCCGTGCACCATGACGCCACACTATGGACAACACGCCGAGAGCTTTCATACGACAACCTGCACGGCCCATTTGAACCACGTATGACCCAAAAACGCCTAAACACACTCATGCGTGACCGAGAATGCCCTTTCTCTTCTACTCTTCGACTGCGCATGCACCGCACCATGGCGTCACCAGTCCCAAGTGGACAGCACACCAGTTGAAGTCTACACCACAGGAGCTTCACGACGACAACATACACGACCCATCTGAACCCAGGGTGGCTCCTAGATCGCCTCCCATTTTTATTCACCCACAAGTCACGTTACCCAAAGTAACCTCGATGGTTCGAGGTCAAAGGTCAACCCAAGGGCCAAGATCAAAGATTATACAACCCACATTTTCACCTCACCTTCCTACCCCTAGAAAGGAAGGATATGGGTCCTTTCTATACTACTAATCCTATTTCAAACGTTCGTCGACACTGTTTTACGTCACTTTTAACTTTGAGCGTCTACAGTATGAAAACTTGGGTATTTTTTTGCACGAAACACTGCCTTTTGTGCAGAATTGAAAAACAAAATTGTTTGGCCTTACTAACATAAAGTTAAGTCAGCTATTCATATGTTAACGCCACTACTCCTTTGGTTCCAGTTTTAAGTGTGTGTATACGTGTATACCTTCCTCGGTCGCCCCGCCTTCATCTTCCACTTCCATGGGGGTTTTGCTTCCATCGTAATCTGTAACGTCCGTGGACGACGTATTATGGTGCCATCTCTTTGCGGATCGCGCTCCTGATCGTCCTCGATGATGGCGCTGTGGTCTGGAGCACGTGTGTTTCGGGACAGGATCTGGCTTCTTACACCGTGGCAGTCTGGCCTCCCAAAACTCCGGTTCGGTACCCGCTTCTTCCTTTTCTCCGTACGGGTACCTAAAAGTAAAAATTCCCTTTCTCAGTCTGATTAAAATCAGATCTCAAATATGCCAGGTCGATTGGATCTGGATTTATGGTATTAAACCCAGTGACATGCATCTTCATTACATCAAGCTAATTTCTACGTTCCCACATCGAACCGGGAACCGAACGTAGAAATTGGCTTAGTGTAATGCAGATGAGTGACATGTGACCTCAGTCTTATCACAGGCGCTCGATTCAGAATGTTTGAATTGGTGGAATTTATTATGAATAAATGTCGAAATAAATGAATGAGAAAGGCCCCATTCCGACCGATGGCTGCTTCCTTCAATGTTATGACGGGGTCCGATCGATATTTGGATATAGGCGACTCCCATGAACTAACCCAGGCTGATACAACTCCCATTATTTTGATGTAGGGATCTCTCGCAGACTTTCGCCCAGACTATAATGAAACAGTCTCACTTCGGCAGTTTAGACAACTTTGGAGAAGTCTTGAGCATCTTCATCTTCACGAGTTCAGGTAAATTTGACGGATCCATCGATACACTGGCTCGCGAGAATGGTATAATTGTTACATATATGCATCACCCCACGCCTCCATCCCCAATCATTCCTTATCGAATGGGTTCAAAGTAACTATAGGAACTAGGTAAGCGCTGTGATGATAACTTGCGCCAAACTTGTACCCGAAAATATCCCTATTCCCATACGTTTCTAACCATGATTCGTTTGACAAAGTGGTACCGTGTATATACAGACCTGCATATGGAGGATTCGTCCTGAACATATGTATTGATGTGCATACAAAAAGAAATCCGATGCTTACCATGGGTTTTGGTATAAATGGGTGTGCCTATCTTCACATTCTTGTCGAAACTCTCCAAGCTGAAAAAAAAATTGATAGGCCTATTTCATTTATGCATATTTCTAGTCCATATCGCAATTCTCACATTAGCCATGAGGAAAAAATATATTCACGTTTTCTATGGTAGTTATATCATTCGCAAATCATTAATGGGGATTGAATATGCACTCTAAATTATATGTCTAGGATTTAAACACTACCATGTACATCTATCACACTTGATTTTTTTTTTTAGAATTTTGTTTGCAGTGCATGCTCTGTTCATTAGAGACATCGACTCTGTTTATTAGAGATTTTCTTGTTTCAGCTGTAGTAATGTAGTCCCGGACTTGAAGTTAATCTTTAAACAATAGATCTACCCCGATAGCATCGGCAAGTGCATTGACACGTGGCTCTCTGCATGATTTGCAATTCGTTCTTCTGGTATCTCTCCTATCTCTTCATGATAGGAAATATTTTTAATCAATGATAATTGGACTATTTTCTACCGGAAGTTGCCAAAATTATCACAAATATAAGCATACTGGTCCTTTCTTGGAACAGTAGGATAATTTGATCCATATATTTACACTGGATATTACTAGTTCAGAAAACGCCTCATGCGGAAGGGATAGGAAATAGACCAGAAGAGCGAAACGCAAATCATGCGGGGAGCCACACGTCGATATACCTTCCGCTGCTATCGAGGCAGATCTAGGGATGCCTTCAATTGTATAGTGCAAGTCCGGGATTGGTTTCTGTCCGTCATATCGGAAGAATGTCCTTGTCCTTACCGTTATTTGGCATCCACTGAGCGGCATGTTCCAATCAGTGAAAAGCGGTATGCCCCAACCAATCTCTCCCACAAAGCCTGACCGCGACCGGGGGAAAGGGGTACCAGGTGAGGCTCGCCAAAGATAGTCCGCTTCACTGGTTCCCTCCGGAGACATGCTCCCTATCCCCACATATCTATGGTCGGTCTCCACGCTGACCCGGTGATTTCTGATATAATCAGGACCTGTAGTAGATAAAAGGAAATGTCCAAATTGACCTCTCGACGTAAGGATATAGGTAGGTCTAATTTCCGTTGTTCATTAAAGCTGAGCGTTGGTTGGGTAGGGATTTTCTCCTTAGTTTCCGATATCGGGAATCCCCTTAATGCTCGAGACAGTAATTTATCCCTGAATCTGTTTAAAATCTCAAAAATTCACAACCAAGCAACCCAGGCAACCCTCGCCATGTGTATGCCCCTATAGACTCGATGCCCCTAGTGCGCATGCGTCAACATATTTGGAGATATAGTGTGGGGGGGGGGGCGTTTGTGTCCCTGAGCGGATACTCTGTGGTCCGCGCCCTGACGGTACGCCGACGTCCAACCGTCTTCCAGGGCGTCATCAGCCACGAAGCGCTCCACAACAAACCAGAGGTCAGCGGCAATCCAGGTATACGTTTGGTGTTTATATACTTCTATAAATGTTAGGTGGAATGACCTAAAAGATGTAGAAACATTAGTTCGTGATCGTTTATTCTGTGTCTATCTTCGAAATTTAGCTCATTTAGCACGACTGTTAGACCACGTGTACCAGTATATGTACGTGCAGAACCACCTATACCGGTACGCTGAAGTCTTGTGTAACTGGTACATATCTCTAAGTCAATAAAGTTGATTGATTGATTGGTGGTTTAATGTACCGTACAAAGAACACACCATGGTTTGGGATATTTGGGGGAGGGCGGAGAGATTTTCCGTATAGGCTCTGGCTAGCAATTCTTTAGTTATTTATTTTCAATTAGAACACATATAGCGAGCAGATCGAACACATGCCTGAGATCACCGCAGTTTGTTTCTACGAAGTCCGCTGCACTACCGTTGTTAATTAGGTTTATTGGGGGGAGTTGCAAAGGTTGTGTATCTTGGTCAATAAAGTTTATCTTCTCCCACCCGGTAATTCAAAAAGCAGGGATATGTCATTAATGAACCATTTTCCCATGTTGACCAGTTATTCTCGCCCTTTCGCATTCAATCGCTCAATCGATCACACGTGCATTGCCGGACACATGAAAATAGATTTGGGTCTGTCCACACAGATGTTTTGGACCCTATTAACCCTATCTTGCATGGGCGATTTGGGACCTGTCCAGATCGGGAGGGGGGGAGTCGTTTTTCGTACCCCTTGAGCCAGGGGGATGAAACTTACCACACTATACCCTTGGATCAACGTCTACTAGAAAATGTCAAAAAAAAACCCACACACACACACAAGATGGTCGCCATGATGACGTCACTTTTCAAAAAAGTCATTTTTGGGACGATTTTTCGGTCAGACTTTTCGATTTGTTTTGTTTATGTGTTTTCTTCGCAAAAACTGCATGATAAATTAGTAAATAATAATCTGATGTGAAATAAAAATACTTCTTGCCCATTTTTTCTCATGGAAAAGCAGGTATTTTGAAGAAAAATGACGATGATGAATTTTTCTGGTACCCCACATGGTCGCCATTTGGACATTTCCCATGGCCCTCTGCTCGTGGGGTTATGCAAATAGGCTCACAATGGCCCCAACGTGATAAACTACAAAATTAAGGAGTGTCAGCTTACAAGTTTTTGTCGATCCGGAGATGGAGTAGAAAGTTTAGTAGCTCCTCCCAACGTTCCCCTACCCCCCACTAGGGCCGGTAGGGTTAACACGAAATTATAAACTGAAAAAAATCTTCACTGCTTAAATTATGAACCAGATGGCCCTCTGCTCGTGGGGTTATGCAAATAGGCTCACAATGGCCCCAACGTGATAAACTACAAAATTAAGGAGTGTCAGCTTACAAGTTTTTGTCGATCCGGAGATGGAGTAGAAAGTTTAGTAGCTCCTCCCAACGTTCCCCTACCCCCCACTAGGGCCGGTAGGGTTAACACGAAATTATAAACTGAAAAAAATCTTCACTGCTTAAATTATGAACCAGATATAATGTAATCAGGATGCTGCTCAGTAAAACAAAAATCACGAATGAAAAACATTCGAATTTTGCTGGAATAGGTGTACATGTATGTAACCAACACGCCTTCATTTATGGTGGTTATTTCACTGAAATCCGGTCACGCGATATGCAACGTGATCAAATACAAAACAAGTATATTTAACCTGTTTTCTCTCGTCGTACCATGGACGAGTAAAAAGATTCAGGGGTTCAGAAGAACTGAAAACATGAGTACAATTGTAATTTCGTCACGCTGGAATTCATAAAGTACCAGCATGTTTCTTGGGATCTGGAATGAAAGAAATATGAAGTAAATAAGTAAATTAGAAAAAAGTTAGATCTAAGAAAAAAATGATGCATCATGGATTCAAGTTTACCGGCATATCGGATGTAAGGGAAAGAAATAAAAAGAAAGAAAGATGTGAACAAAGAAAGAAGAAGAAATAAAGAACTAAAACAAGAAAAGAGAAAAAAAAAATAATAATAATAATAAAAATAAAAATAAAAAAATAAATAAAGGAAAAAAAAAAATGAAATAAATTTGCGGCATACCTGTAAATAACATCCTGCTTCCAACACCATCCATTTCAAAATTCTCCTCGCAGTTGGGCTTATCGTTTCCAGTGAATGCTCCATTTCTTGGGAAGTAAATTCTGCCACTTTTTCTTTTGTATTCTTGATAGTGTTTGTCGAGATTGTGGCACACGCCGGACCGATAATCCTCGCGTTTGGCCCCCCAGCTTCTCGTTGGCGAGAAACAACGATCTAACTGGGTGGCCATGATTATTGCTAATCGGTTGATTAACCTAAATTGTTCTTGCTTGATCGGATTACAAACATTTGTTAATCTTTCTGGTACCCGGTTTGGACAAGCCCGCTTATTGACCGCTCCCCACAGCAACGTGACGCCTTCTGTAACTAGGGAAGCCTCACTCTCGCTTTCAGAGCGAGGCTAAAAAACTTGACAGAAGGGAATCCAACGAGAGAAGACGCTTGCTGTTGTTGGGGTTGTGGTTTCAAGACAATCGCTCAATCACGTAAGCAAGTTCATTCGGTATCTACATAGACATGTGAATAATGTATTTATCAGAATAACCAAATTACAGTTCGAAAAGCTCTGCAGGGAAACAACTGTAGCAGTGTCAGTGTGGTGAGATTGTGATTGGTGATTCTGCGATAGAGGGTCCAATTGTCGTCACAAATCATTTGTTGATGTCTTGAAACTGGCAGAGAAATCTAGTCTCGCTCAACCTCCAAACCAGTTTTAATAGTATACAGAGAACTCACAAGTGACAATAATTTCTACAATGTGACTTTTGTCACCTTCAAGGGAATGCCTATAGGATTACAACAACAACACTCAGAACATCCTGCTTTGTATTGTAGTGTATGGCTGTAGTTTTGCTACTGTTATTTTCGTGTTATACTGTATTCTGCCTTTTCTGGTGTTCTTACTATAATTCTTGAATCCTGGAGATCTGCCATATTTGCCATATTCTATATATACATTGACGTACAAGGTTTTTTTATATATAATCTACTAGCACTAAATGTAGTAATTGAGGTAAATGGTCAATGAATTCGTTTGTCTTGTGTACCCGGACTGGCCTCCCCATCTTCATTTTATCCAGCCAATTTCTGCGTTCCCACTTTGAACTTCCTTTGATACATCTGGACCCCTTCAATGTTCAAATAACTTATAAATAGACACAAGATGTCACTGACCTCGAAAACATTGAAATTCAAAATGGGTCGCACAAGAGCGTTATTGATTGGCTGACCTAATTAGTGGGCAAATCATAGGAGGAAGGACGCCGCTAATAGAGGATGATGTCACTCTATGTGACTTCACTCGCAATCGATGTGTACGTTCTGATTGGTTCTTCTGTCGTTAGCTGGTGAAATTTACACCTCGGATTTTGAATGCTGAAGGGGTCAGATAAATCAAGGCAGGTTCGAAGTGGGAACGTAGAAATTGGCTGGATAAAATGAAGATGGGCCTCCCATGCTTGCCGACACATGTAACCTCAATAAAAATGTGTTCTAGACATTACAGAAAACTAAAAACAAAGATTGGTGTGACGAAAAAATGCAGTAAGGATAAACAAACAATTAGTTTTGATTAGCCATTCCACAATCCCTCATGTAATCCCTCATGTATTTCAAGAGATTATTGCATTTCATTTATTTTTTTCTAGTTCAGATGTTTTATAGTTTTATACTTTAGATATGACTGCATTCACATAATTTTGCCTGTAAGCAAATTTTTAATGCTAACTTGATGGTTCCACACTATAGGCCTGGGGATTTCAAATTTTTATCATAACCCGTCATTCGGTTCCGGTGTTCCATGGCAACCCACCATAAACAATTTAGCCATGACACTTCAAGGCAGTTTATTCTCCTAAGTGATGGGAAACATAATGTTGTTCCCATTTCGTCTTACGTTACTGCCATGGTACCAGCATGACAACCACAAAATCCTAAGGCCTGTTCACAATTGATTTCATATGGGGGGGGGGGGGGTTCAGCTGAAGCAGGATGGAGTCTCAATCTTTCTGAGGGGTTGTGAAGGTTTTTTTTTGATAGGCACGATGGAATGGTAGTTACCACCCATACCTGTCGCCATCTTTAAAAGTTTGTGCTCTGCAGAAAGACAATTTTCAAGCATGCTCTGACACTAGCCATCAAAATCTGCACCAAAGTTTTGCTTATTGATTAGTAGTCATTCTGATTTTCACCTTTCACTCACATATTATATGGTTGAAATGACTACCTGTTGTACCAAATAATCTCAGATTTTCATCATTCTATCTAATCAAAATATACTGTTGAGTTCAAAGCTATCAAGCAGTGGAAATGGGGAATTTAATGGTCCCAAACCCTGATGACGTATTATATCCATGTGATGAATTGTGTATTCATTCATCTGCATGACACGTGAACACTTATCCAGAAATCAAACATCACTTATGTAACACAAAACCAATTAAATTGCCATTGTTAAAGTGATCGTAAACCCTCAAGTAAAGTGTCCGTCGAATGAAAGACCATTGGAAACTGTGTGGAAAAATATTTATTGTAATTTTTTACGATTTTATTACACAGAGTAAACTGCAAATAAAGCATGGTATTCTATGGTGGTCTGTTGCAATCATATTTAGGTCCAGTGACGTCACACTGCCTTAATACATATATTTCAAACTGTGTATGCACATTCCAATGCTGGATTCAAGCTTAAGGTGTGTATACTTTGAGTTTCAACACACACTCACTGTTCCAATGTGCATGTTTCACCAAAATCTGGGAAATTAAATGCAATATTCAAATTGACTTCACACTTATGAGTTACCATCTCCCAGATTTTGGTGAAACATGCACATTGGAACAGTGAGTCTGTGTTGAAACTCAAAGTATACACACCTTAAGCTTGAATCAAGCATTGAAAAGTGCATACAAAGTTTGAAATATATGTATTAAGGCAGTGTGACGTCACTGGACCTAAATATGATTGCAACAGACCACCATAGAATACAATGCTTTATTTGCAGTTTACTCTGTGTAATAAAATCGTAAAAAATTACAATAAATATTTTTCCGCACAGTTTCCAATGGTCTTTCATTTGATGGAAACTTTACTTGAGGGTTTACGATCACTTTAATGCAAAGTACAGGTGCCGCAAGGCGTGAAGTCCTATATATAACCCGATACATCAAATTAAAGTTTGCTCTTTCGACTGCACCAGCCCAGGGACCTCGCGCTGGCAATTAAGTTGATGTCATGTTACTTGAGGGAGGTGGCAGGCTAACTGGATTGTATAAAGATCCCCACCAGCCATTTAATTGTCATGGATGCTCGGGGCCTGCATTGCATCAAAGGATAGAAGTGGGATTTTATTGTCATGGATGTAGGGGGCCTACGTCATCAGGTTTCAGGACAATTACCACACAAACAAATGCAGCTTACGGGTTGTATGACATGATAAAATTGCCAGCAAATCTGGCTGATATGTGCAATCATTATCATGCTTATGACAGCTCTAGTAAGAATTAACCCTTTATTCACAGCAAATAGGGTTTTCAGCTAAACAATTTTCTTTTGTTTTGTATCCCACAGATATACACACAAATATGGATGCTGAATACTTGAGGAGGCATTTGGGGCAATGTTTGACAGACTGTCTGGCAGAGGTGTGCGAGAAAAGACCCAAAGATCCGATCGAATTCGTTGCTCAGTGGCTGTATAAATACTTAGATAATCAAAACTATGAGAAGGAGGTGAGAATCTAATGACTTAAACTAAGATGTGATTATCAGCCCAAAAATTCATCATTTTATGAAATGGAAGTTTGGCCTGTCTCAAATGTGAGAGTTTTCATAGTTGAAAATGACTAAACTTGCATTTAGAAATTGCACAAGTAAGTGACCAAAACTATAATTTAAGGTTATTTTCTCATATCACAGCGGCCAAATGTAATGTGATACACCTATGATACAAAAGCTGTATTAGAATAAAACTAATATTCTCTGTTTTTCATTTCTGTTTCGACATTTTTATGCGACGATATTGTTATGTGAGAAATTAATTATCAAACTCATGGTCATTAATCTGATTTTTTTCTCACCCTTCGATAAAACCCGTAGGAAACTTATTAAAGCTAATTTCATGTGGATTCCATCAAACTCGTGTGATAAAAATCTAAATGACCACTTGTAGTGATAATCTATATGAATGTCATATTTAAAGGTCATAGTGTGGGCAGTTTTTCTGTCATCTTGGCAAACTTATTGGTCATTATTGTAAGTTTGGTCATTGTTAACTACATGTCGCAAACTTTTTCACATTTTGGACCAGTCACAATTTGAAGTTTTCTGACTGATTAAGCAATTTGAAAAAGAATCTCAGTTTGATAAAAAATTGATATACATCAACATGTATGATCCGACTCCTGCAAACCAGAGTCTTTTTAGGGACAATTATCTCTGCTTCTAACCTCCGTCATAATTCAGAATGGATAAACTTGTCATCAGTGGAAATCAGACCTATGACTTCTCCAAACTGTGGAGTTACTCTTACCAGCTGAGCTGAGGTGACCTGAGATGGCAGTGGTAATAGCAGCTCGTTGCTTTTGAGAGGTTGTGGGTTTGATACCTGCTGACACCGAAGCTAAGTTAATGCATACATAATCTCAGGGAAATAGATTTGAAATTATGGAGCAAGCACAGTAACTGGATTCATGCAGCACTCTTGCAACATAATTCTCACAACATTTTATCAATCTGTATGGAAATGATAGCTTTAGAGTCCCATGGATTAGGCCATCCACAATAATATTTTTGTTTCCAGTAACCAACTTTAGAAAATTTGGGTAGGTAGGTAGGCAGGAATTTAAATTTTTCTTATTTGTTTTATTTTTTTTTAGTAGATTTCGGACCTTTTTGTATAGTATTTCACGGAGTACTGCTGAAAAAAATAGAAATAAAAAAAATTGTCTACCCAAATGGTTTTTTTTAATGCAAAATATATGGGTAGGTAGGGTTACTGGAAGCAAAAATATTATTGTGGCTGGCCTTACTAAACATAGTTGGATTGGAAGAATTTGTTTGATTCCCATTGATAGCAATGGAAAACAAAGCCTTCCATTTCCAATTACTGAGAAATTGAAGAACTACCTGTGCTACCTGTATCTTCTCAATCAAAGTTTGCCATTATCGATACACAAAATAAAAATTAAAAAAATTATTATTGATATGATTATTTTCTCTTGCCAGGAAAAGGCCAAAGCTGCTCAGCTCCAGAAAGAGATGGAAGAATATGCTAAAGAACAAGAGGAGAAAGAGAGAATGAAAGAAGAAGCCAAAACGATTGCAGCGGAAGAGGATGTGAAGAGAAAAGTATGTGGATTATTGAAGGTCTACAATGGACTACCATTATACTTAGCCTTAGGCTCATTGAACTTAATGGTTCGTTTATCATGACTTTCTCGCCAGGAAAGAGGGACGGACAGGCAGATTCTATTTTTATTTCTAGTTTCAGTTGGTCGCAAGTTACTCTATACAAAATACATATGCACTTAAACAAGCTGGCGGGTGAACTGTTATTCTGTTTGCAGAATAAATAAATATACGATTGATCTCTAATTAATTTTTGATGCATGAGCAACTGTAGCAGCATAAATTAACTCTCTGATCTCTGGCCAAGCATGTGGTATGGGACTTCCCATACTTGTTGGCACATGTTCATAAAACAACATGTCTTAGATACTGACTGCAGAACGAAAATAATAAAACAAATCTTCAGGGCGGAGGCAAAATTGGGGGGCAGGCGGTGATGATGAATCAACTATTAATTTTAGTGAGCCTAAAGCCCGGCGCACACGAGAGCTATCAGCTGAGCTAACGGCCTCAATTGCCTGTCAGCTCCGGGGCTAGCTCTCATGTGGTTTCAGCGCACACGGCGAGCAAAAGTTTCACGAAATTAATTTCAGTTTCCTCATAACGTCTTTTTCAAGACCATTTTGAAGAGTCGTGCGTATGAATCGCATGAAAATAACATGCGATTCATTGGCCGGTCCAATAAAACTGCTGAGCTGTTGGCTTGCGTTCGCCGCACACGCTGAGAAATTGGCCTCGCGAGGCGAAATTATCAAACAAGTTTGATATTTTTCCCCCGGCCTCACGAGGCCAAAAACTCACCAAAAACTCCCCGCACACGAGAGCTAGCCCCTGAGCTGACAGGCAATTGAGGCCGTCAGCTCAGCTGATAGCTCTCGTGTGCGCTGGGTTTTACAAACATTGTATCAACTTTTCTCTGTGGTGTTTTCTTTTGAAATTTGGAGTAGGCCTATGCGCCTCTTCACTTGATTGCTGCTGGTAGTTTTCATGAAAATTTTCCTTGGTTTTCTGCATCCAGCCCACATCATTTCGCCGCCATTCAGAGTGGCAGAACTAAGGAACATTGTACATTCTGTTAATCCAGATCGCTGTACCCCACTCCACACTGGGGTTAAGTTAACATGGAGACATATGGAAAAATCTTCATAATTGTCATGAAACTTAAGGATTCCTGGCTGTATTTGTTGATGATATATATTTCACAAAAAATTCAACAGATAGGAATGAAAATATTCATAAACAACTTTGGGAAATGTTAAAGCAATAAGTCAGTGAGCGGAGAGTGAGAAAATTAAATAGCCATTCTTTTGTTCCGACTCAGTGTGGACTGTGGAACTTATTATCTGCCCTGATTATATCTCCCTGATCACCCTGTTTTGAGCAGAGTTAGTCCACTGGTTAACTTTTCACACTCTCACCAATGCAGCCCAGATTCGATTGCGAATGGTGTTGACTCTTTCGTATGTGAGATTGGGATTCTGGTACAAGTCATTGCTCATGGGTTTCCCTCCGGATACTCTAGTTTTATTCCCACACCGATCTGTGTATAAATGTACTTCCAGTGGAAGATTGGTTTATAGCTAGACTGGCTCCCGAGGGTAAAGAAAATTTATTATTATTATTAAATGCTAATTTTCATATTGACTCCTACTTGGCAGGCAGAAGAAGCAGCCCGACTGGAGGAGGAGAAGAACCAAGCTGAAGCAGGTGCCCCAGGGGCCATCTTAGCCACAGTAGTAGAAAAAGAGGAAACGGAGGCAGATAAAGCTGCGGCAGCATTACGGGCATCTTCAGGGGAGGGCGAGGAGAAACAAGATGCTGAAAAACCTGTGGAAGAGGTAATAGAAAGTTCCTAAAGCTAGAACAGACCACAATTCAATATACTCCAGGCTCACCAGTGGGAAGTGTGTGGGGGGGGGGGAGGGTAGTAGGAGGCCGGTTTCCCCGGCACCTTTGACACTTATACGGAAAATAAGTTCAAACATGTTTAGCCCGCCTCCCTGCCACCACTTTCAACAATGCTAAATATTTTGTTATTCCTTGGTAAAATGACTCCAGCTTTTCAAACAGTATTACAGTGTTTGGGACAAATGGAGAAGATTTCATTGGCCGCCATTCCAACTGGTCAGATATTGCTCTTGTTCGATCAGAAACAAATTTTCAAGTTCAAAAATAATTTGAATAAATTGTTAGCGATATGTGTAATGATAATGCATCCATCCATGTCATTAAAATTTTCAAATACATGTGTATCATTTTTTTTCTCTTAAACTTCAGAATCCAGCACAGGAAGATGGTCCACCCTCAGAGGAGGTGGCACCCACAGAGGGAGAAGGGGCGGAACAATAATTATACACTGGTGCTCTAACAAAATTCTAGTCTTCAAGCATGAGATCTGTCTTTTCTTTCATGTTCCATTATATGAATTACTTGGCTTGCCCCACCTCAGTTTCAATAACCCCAAGTTTGGATTTTTCTGGATTAGTAACTGAAGTGAAAACTGTAGGAATTTAGCTTAAAAATGTCGACTCAATCTTTGCTTATGAGATTTGTTAATACCATTTTCAGTATTATTTTTCTTTTAACATATTTGATTTATTGGACATTATATTTTCAAGCAACTGTGGCACGTGACGAAGCATACACCAACATTCCACAATGTATTCCCCAATATTGAATTATTCCATTTAATATGATGCCTGACAATAGCCTGACAATGTCATATCCTTTCTGCAATTATGCAATATATCTAGCTGGACTCCATGCACACTACGGAGAATATTTTTCTCTGTTCGTTCTCCTCATATCAAAGTCTGTGCAGCCTAGTGTCAGTGTAACAACCTCTTATAGATTCTCACCGTTAAAACCTGATACATACCTTGTTAGCACATGGCTACCAGCTGACCAACCTCATCCATTGCAAACGGAAGGGATTGGATGTACGATGTTGTGACATTTGCTTTATAAGATGAATGTTTCAATGCCCTTATGCAATTAAATGCTTCAAAGACCACTTTCTTTGTTGATCATGATCATTGAGGCCTGAATGTCTATTTTAGGGGAAATGAATCAGAATTTACACCGACAATATGAGGCACAGAATCTGATATAAGGAGAATGGGAAAAGATTGGAGAAGAGTGGGGAGCACACGTATCATTAGAAAAGCATGCTTATTTTTTAATTGTGCATAAGTTTGGTCCCAGGTTTAACAACGATCCATGTAAACATTCCAATATTGTCATTTGAGAAACTGTCCGACTTTATCACTGCACAATAAGTATTGTTTCTTCATTATAAGGGTGTAGTAGAAGTCTTAGTTAAATTTACATATCATTCACATAGAATATATTTCATGATTGAAACTTAGGATAATTCAAATAATTTAGAAACAGTTATTTGTCAGAATAATGAAGTAAATGTTAAATATGAAAAAAGCCCACAAAATTCAAGTATATCGTCACCTCTGAGGCATATTATTTTGTTGAAATATCATACTTTTACATTGTTTACAAATAAGATTAATATAATATGGAACTATAAAAATTGAAATTTAGACTAGTTAGTCCATTATGGTGTGTCTTGTTTGTGTCAAATCATTGCATGCCTTTTCCTGTGATAAATTTGATAATTTACATAGAATAGCTAAATCAAACTGACACACTGTTATGGTTAGACCTGAATTTTTTACATTGACCATTGAGGGCGGGGGGGTGTCTGATATTACAGACATCTAAATAAGACAGACACACAGCATGATAATCAAACGCAAGCTGAACATAGACTTATCAGGTCATTGCTTATTAAGGTTGAGAGTGCCTCTGATCATAATCAGTAGAATGATGATGTTCGCTTTTGCAAGAGGTCCATATAAAATGACAATAATTTTAGCAGTTGACACTATCTAGAGGAATTGCCGGACAATACTCTTGAATTCCATGAAATCCTTTCCTCCTCTTCTGAGGAGGTTATGTTATGAATAAAATAAAAAAATTATAAGTTTATAAAGTTCGTTTTTGTATCTTGCTTCATATAAAATGGCAATACATTGTATGCACACCTTTGAAATATCCCATGCTACATTGTACTGTTTTATTTGAATTGCTGGTAAGGCCAGAAGTCTGTAACCATACATGTGATACAAACTACATGCCAACTGAAATGATTCTTAATTGTCAGTCGAACCAAGGTTTTGAGGTACAAAATTGAGGGAAGCTGCCAATCAAGAGTTTTCATACCTAATCACTTCTCCATGCAATCCTCATGGTCACAAAGCTTCTCTACTGGAGACTAATCATTTACATGCTCCTGGAGATGAGAAGATGCTCTAGATGATGCAAAATGGTGAAATTAATATTTGTTCGCACTGGTGGCGGGATGAGTTATTCTCCGAGAAAATGTAATTTTTTGCTGTTGTGGCGACGGGGAGACAACTGTATACTGCACACGTGAAGCAGTGATTTAACCTTAAAGAGCGAACCTAGCTAAGGGCTGTTCCAGAAAAAAGTACATGGGGGGGACAGAAGGCACTTTATTTTTGCCCCCACCACCCATGCAATTCAATATAATTTTACCCCCACCACCCATATTATTGAATATAATATGTAACCCACATAAATGCCATTATGTTTATTCATCAGGCAACCACCCATGTAATTATACAACTCTTTTACCCCACGACCCATACGTAAATATATAAAGTGCCTTCTGTCCCCCCCCATGTACTTTTTTCTGGAACAGCCCTAAGATTCATAGCGTCTCTCTTCCCTCAACGCTATGCTGACGACAAATACATTTCCCTGTTGGTAAATCGAACATCTCCATGGCGCACTTTTTATTACCTTTGCGCTCTATTGGACCTTCATTAACTTGAGAAAATGGGCCGCCATGAATAAAAATACCATAATCGATGTTGTGATCATCATCCCCTGTATACACGGGGTCTATTATGACGGAAATGCCCATCTTCTTGACCCTCGATTTCAGGTGATTTTGAGGCTCGATCCATAGGGATAATTTTAACGTCTGTAATTAATATATGACCGATGAAGGGCCATTTAGTCTGCCATTTCTGTATTTTTATTCATGACGGCCCATTAGGGCGCAGAGGTAATAATAAGTGCGCCATGGAGATGTTCGAGTTACCAACAGGGAAATGTATTTGTCGTCGGCATAGCGTTGAGGGAAGAGAGACGCTATGAATCTTAACTAGAGCAAACCTGGCTTGACCATTCAAACTCGTATCCGAATCTTGACAAAAAGTATGACTGACTTATTATTGATGCTTCCGACAGTTATTTTTGGCCCAGGTCACCATGGAGGGTTCCTCATTGCTTTTATAATAGTAACAGTAATGTAGAAGGACTGCCTCCCTTTTGCACATACATATTAAGTGTTTGCACTTTTTATATGACCCTAGAGATGACAAATTTTTTTAATTCAGACAAAAACATGGGTAGTAGAGCTTTACAAACAAGAGCCCAAGGGGCTTCAATATACGCCCGTTTATCTGTAATTACATTGGTCCAAATTTCAGGGTTGTTTAATATCCTTGATTCCAATTGGTAGCTAGCAATCCAGAGAAAGGTCCACTGCTTTGTGCTTCTGAGAAGGTAACCTATATCACATCTTATATCGAATGATAAACTAAAATGGGCTTAACTCTTGGTAACTAGTTGACCTTGAAACAAGAGCAGAGAGCTCACATATCCCACACTGAAATCGACAATAATCAAACACAAGAAAATAGTAGTTTTCCTGCAAATGGATTCCTTTCAGGCGAGAGAATTTTTCATGAAGGAAGGAGAAAATGATGAAGTAAACCTTTGTTCTTGAGTTAAAGGTTATACAAAATGGTCTCAAAATCTGCTACTTTTTTGTGCTAAATTGTTGTAGAGGTGATTATATAGACTTGTTTTACATTTTTGTATGTTTTCAAACTGCCCAAGGTTGAAAATAGCAGCAGTAAAGTGCGACAATTTCATGCCCCTTTCAAAACGGCGAAAGCTGTGACCGCTTGACCTGTGACGTCACAACCTGATTACGATCTCGCTCAAATGCCTGTTGTGACGTCAAAATGTCAGCGACATCACGCTAGAACTCCCACAGTTGGGTGAATCTTTCGTACCAACGCCCGACGTCATAGACTATGACGTTTAGGGCGCAATCGTAATCAGGTTGTGACGTCATGCACCAGAGTTCACGGCTCCAATACGTTTTCCCCCACATGTGTGCTATTCGTGTCCTAAAACCCACTTCGACGACATTATTCGAGAAAAAAATACTAATTTGTTGTTTGGAACACTACTGGGTATGTTTTAATGCAAAGTAGTATAGAGTCATTTGGTTTAACCTTTAATAAACGGGTATGAAGTTCATAAAGGACCCCTCTCCCCGTTAAATTAGTAAATGTGTGGTTTTTATTTCACAACAGTTTAACTAAATGTAGCCGTTTCAAACATGGGAGACAACTCCACAGGACAAATGCCATATACATGTAGGCGAGAGAACTCAGAATATTCCAACCTTACACATATAGTCAACTAAACTTGATTCAGTTTTGGGGGACTGTGACCTTGACCTTTGACAAAATTGATCTCAAAATGCATGACGACTCTTTGCCATGCGAGTAAGGTATACTCAAAGTTCGGTACCAATCCAAACCTTGAAACTAGAGATATCGCATGAACAATAAAGGTTAATGGATGAATGAACAGAACGCAACATCGCATTACATGACCTCGTCTTCGACAGGCATATGAAAATGTGACTTTTAATGATTTCTTGATTTTGGGGTCCTTGAACTTGCCCTTTGACCCACATTTTGGTATGTAACACATGTCCCTCTAATGTATCTACTGGAAGAAAATGATTAATAATTTCCTGATTTTTGGGGTCGCAGTGACTTTGACCTTGACCTAAATTTTGGTACACGACACATCGTCTTCCCTCAGTGTATCAATGGACACAAAACAAATCATGATTTTTTTATGAATTTCATGATTTTGGGGGTCACAGTGACCGCGACGGTCGGCCTTGACCTACATTTTTGTGCGTGACACATGTCCCCCTAATGTATCTACTGACACACAAAAAAGTAATTTTTAAAGATTTCTTGATTTTGGGGTCACAGTGACCTTCGACCTTGACCTAATTTTTGGTATGCAACACTTCATTTCCCCCCTGTTGAATCCACTCACAAAAAATGAGTAACTTTTAATGATTTCTGATTTTTCAGTCACACTGACCTTTGACCTTGATTCTGGGGTCACAGTGACCTTGACTATTGACCTTTACCTAAATTTTGGTACATGACAAACCGTCTTCCCGTAATTTCTCAACAGACACAAAAATCATGTTTCTTAACAACTGCAAGATTTTGGGGTCACAGTGACCTTGACCTTGATCTAATTTTTGATATGCGACACTTCATTTCCCCCTATTGAATTCACTCACAAAAAATTAGCAATTTTTAATGATTACCTGATTTTTCGGTCACACTGACCTTTGACCTTGATTCTGGGGTCACAGTGACCTTGACTATTGACCTGGATCTAAATTTTGATACAAGACAAAACGGCTCCCCGTAATTTCTCAGTGGACTAAAAAAAATCATGATTTTTAACAATTTCACGATTTTGGGGTCACAGTGGCCTTGACCTTTGACCTTGACCTACATTTTGGTAGGTGACACATCGTGTTCCCCTGATGTATCTACTGACACAAAAAAGTTATTTTTAATAATTTTCTGATTTTGAGGTCACAGTGACCTTTGACCTTCGACCGAGACCTAATTTTTGGTATGCGACATTTCATTTCCCCCTATTGAATCCACTCAAAAAATAGAAATTTTTAATGACTTCCTGATTTTTCAGACACACTGACCTTTGACCTCTGACCTCGACCTTCATTTTGGTACGCGACACATCGTCTCTCCGTAGGGTATCCACTCACCAAACATTGGAACTGTAGATAGAAAACTGTCCCAGATATAGACCGGGCACGAAGAGCGGACAGACGGGCGGAAACCGCCATCACATAATACGTCCGCCTTTTGGCGGGCGTATAAAAAGCTTGTGTCTGGAGAAATAACGGTTTACCGATGCTAATAAATTACATTCTCATGGTAGCCCAGGAAAGGCTGTAGTCTCGAATGGCTGTGTAACCGACTACAGCCCAGGGTTCTCCTTTACACAATACATCGCACGCATTGAACTTCGAATGACATTGTCCAATATCCTAACTGCACACGAAATAAAACAGCAGCGAATAGTAATAAACTATACCTCATTTTCCTCTACATTGGTCCTTCTCGCCGCCTGCCAACTCTCAACACTTAATAATTCCTCGTTCTTGAGATATCATCTTAATCACGCCTTCTCTGAGTTTAACAGACATATTTTAAATGTCAGCATAACAAAGATAGCGATGTGCGCATGTCATCGAACTGGCCCGAAAATTCACGCATGCGCCCCACGGCTTGTGTTCAAATGACACCGCCATCTCCGGCAAAGTCCGTGCAAAGGCAATTTACATGACTGACGGATGAATGGCCGCCAGCTGTTTATCTAAATCCCCGAGAATCTTGAACAATAGATGATAACTTAAGGAGGGTTCATTCCTTTACTACGCCATGATGCCTCTCAATGGACTTACATGTAATCTCCGGTATCACACGGCTCCGTGGGTCGTTCGGCTCTATCCGGCAATAAAACAACCCCTCCCAGCTTTCTGTCCATTTGTTTTTTTCGAGTTCGGCAAAGAGTTTGATTGCCGTGAAGAGCTCATCCGTCTGCAATCAGTCTTCAAACATCAACGGTCGGTTAAATCCTCCGCCATTATCCCCGTACGTGTCACGTGATCAGCAACGTATCGTGCACACGTGACCGGCCGTACGGAGATAATGGCGGAGGATTCAACCGACCGTTGATGTTTGAAGACTGATTGCAGACTGTAATATCAAGCTCGCTCAGTGCCACAGAGGCTGGGAGGCTGATGGCCAGGCGGCTGCTCTGTGATACCAGGAATTTATGTAAAGTCCATTATAACATTAATAACATGAACGAAGCCATGTCAACTTGGCTACATTTTATTATCACCAGCTACTGTGTTCTTGTATGTGCAGCCGTTAAATCTTCCGAAACGCAGGCGTTTCGGAAGTCAAAACTTCGTGGTATGAAATGTAAAGGGGACTACCTACAGCTGTGTAGGAAGAACAGCCACGCCCACCTACACAGCAAAGGTTCTACAGCTAATTCTCATGGCATCAGATTGTATATCCCCATATATACCCTCTGGTGTCAAAGTGGGGCAAATTGAGGCGCAGCTTTTCTGCGCATGGCTCTCGCCCATGCAGTCAACAGCCTCCGTTACTAAATGAAGCGAACTTGTTGAGATTACCGAATGGGTAATGGCCGATGATTTCCGAAAAGCTCAGCGTAACTTTGGCGAGCAAATCAACATAGGCGTTGTATATCGACGAGATGAGAGCGGTTTTTGTTATGATCAAGGGGCATAACTCAGAAGAAAAAAACGTCCGATCGGGTCGAAAAGCTGACATGCACAGCTTCACATGGTAACGATGATGTGTGGCACCTCTTTGACGAGTTGCATTCACTGAAAAGGTAGCTGATAGAAGTAGTCTTTTCGACGTTCGGGGCGAAAAGGTCACGTGCAAATCTTCACATGATGACGAGAATGTGTGGCAAGTTGGAAAGAATCCAGGAAAACCTCACTGAAGTATTGTGTTCACAAGAAAAGGTAGCTGATGGAAGTAGTTTTGTTTTCACAATCAGGGGGCATAACTAAGGAATTAACGTTGGATCGGGTCGAAAAGGTCACATGCATATCTTCACATATGGTGACAATAATGTGTGGGATTGGAAATTTGAAAAGAATCCAGCAAAACCTCTTTGCCGAGTTGCGTTCACAACAAAAGGTAGCTGAAGGAAGTCGTTTTTTCGACGTTCAATGGACATAACTGAAGAAATCATCGGATCGAGTCGAAAAGGTCACATGCGCATCTCAACATGGTGACGATAATGTGTGGCAAATTTGGAAAAAATAATCCCGCAAAAACTCATTGCTGTGCTGCGTTCACAAGAAAAGTTAACGGACGGACTCCCCGACGCCCGCTGGGACGCTACGACAGACGGACGGACGAACGACGCCATGCCATATAGTCCGGGAGCCAAACCCCAGTTTGAGCCTTGACGTGGAAATGGAGTCCACCTAACGTTTTTTGATGGATTATATATCTCCTGTATGTGCAGATTCAGAATCCGAATGATGCCAGCCTGGCAATCTTGGGGAAATCAAAATATCCAAGATGGCCGCCAGCACATTCAACATGACCGCTGTATATCGCTTAGATTGATCGCTATATGGAATTGAGCTATATATTTGTGGTCTACGAGTGCTCAAAAAATGGTGTATAGATTTATTAGTACTTCATACCACTTATAATACTACCTCCAGCTTATCTCCACAGTAGTGGGGTGGAACTGACGTCATTCTGCGCATTCGCAGTAAAAAATGGGTATTTTAATGGACGTTTTGGGGCCGAGACGGACCCATATTGGGCGTACTGGGCTGTGGTAGGTGTCATCGTGAAGCTCTCGTGGAGGAGCGTCCGACTGGGCTAATGTGTCGTGCGTTTTCAACATTCTGCGCATGCGCAGACAGGGAATGCTGGGAAAATGGGCACTGGGAGGAACGTTTTGAGGTCGAGGTGGACCAATAGTGGTCCGATTGGGCCGTATTAGGTATCAGTTTGAAGCATTCGTGGGGACGCATTCAATTGGATGGGTTGTAAGGTGGAACTGACGTCATTTTGCGCATGCGCAGAAAAAAAGGTTATTTGAATAGACGTTTTGGGGTCGCGACGGACCAATAGTGGAGCGATTGGGCCATAAGAGGTGTCATCGTGAAGCTCTCCTGGGGAACCATCCGACCGGGTTACTGTGTCGTCCGGTTTCAACATTCTGCGCATGCGTAGTCTGGCCGTAGTATAGAAAGCAGGCATTTTTGGGTTCGTGGGGGGTTTGTTGTGTGATTGTGGGACCATCCCTAGTCTTAATAGGCCGTGTAGGGTGTCAGCTTGAAGCTCTAGTGGTGTAGACCACGACTCGGGGGATGTTCACGTCATCTGTGACGTCATTGGTGACGTAATCAGTAAGAGTGGTAGCGAGAGCGACCATTCGGTGGGTGTGAAGGTAGGTGTTTGGGGTGGAGAAGGACCATCCGTTGTCCAAATGGCCAGTAACGCGTGCCCAACGCCGGGTGATGGTGGTAGTGTCTGCACATATAGGGATTTACACGTTACACGTGTCCCTCACCAGTTCGGGATGACGTTTTTGTTGGAAGTCATGGCGGAGCGTCCATTGTGAGTGCGTGTGTGTGTATACTGTGTGTGAACATTGAGCTTAGTTACCCGTCTCTCTTTTGGAAGACATGGAGGCTCTGAAAAGAGCCGTTCTTTTCTGTCGCTGTAAGACAGAACTGTCATTGCCACAGCATCAGGGTCAATAGGGCAAAGACCATTGCGAGGACAAAGAGCCATCGCTGGTTCCAGCGTGAGTGCTTGTGATCCATAGCCCGGGCATCAAGAATGGCTGTCATAGTCCAGTAGTAGAGAGTGATAGCACACCTTTCCATCGAGCCGACCCTGTCGAGGATCGCTTCTGCGAGCTCTTCCAGGATCTGGCATCGCCCCTCGTTGTCGTCGCCATCTCCAAACATGGACCGAACCACTGCTCGGTAACCCATGAGTGAATTAACCACGATCGCATGCTGTAAAATGCTAGTCGCATAGGAATGGGTCTCCGTCATGGCTCTGCAACAGTAGGAATGGGGGTGTGGGGTCCAGAGGGACGTGCTTTATAGACGATGTCACACATGCGCAGGTCGGGAATTGGGTGAGCTTAACGCTCTAGCATAACGCATTGACGCCATGATGTAGACAGATGAGAGAACAACAACAACAACAAGGATGACAGGTCAATCATGTTATTATCCCCACCAGCACATCATATCCACGCTGGGGGAGCCGCGTTGGGTATGTTTACAATTCTCGTAAGCTCTCGTCCAATCAGAAGCCGTCGTTTGAGAAAGTTCAATCTTCGGTCGGGGTCGCTCTTGGCCAAAGCGTCTTCGAGCAGTCCAGGATACCGTTGAGGCAGCATGTTTTGAAATAGTTGTTTGCGCATTCTGCTTATTTTCCAGGGCCTTGGTGGGTAGTAACCCCATATCCTCTTTCAAGTGACGTTATATGCTAGAGCGTTAAGGTGACCCAAGAGCTCGGTCTTCATGATGGACCTGTGCGTGAGATCGCCTTTCATTTCAAGCGGCATCAGGCTATACCGTTTATAGATGGCCATGGCTATTTTCTTGATGTTAGGGCGTATTTGGATGTACGCATGAATGGGTTGAGAACTTGGAGCTTTCGGAGCTGTTGGAGCTCAGAGCTCTTGCGTTAAGACGGGCGTTTGGCACGCCTCAATCTCGGACCTCCGAGCTCGGAGCTCTTGGAGCTCGGAGCTCTTGGAGTCTGAGATCGGAGTTCTTGGAGCTCGGAGCTCGAAAGTGACGCCATCGTGGGCATGCGCACACACCTGTGATGCACCCGCACCCTGGTATACTCTATGCTCTACGGACATTGGGAAATATATCATATATGTCAGCATTTTGAAAGCCATGGGTGATTGAGGTAACCAATAAATTCAACGCTTTATATTTTAGAGAGACGGGCATATTTTAACCCTATCTGGCCTGGGCGATTTGGGGTGTACCGCAGCCTTGGGGGGGGGGGGGGCGGAAGTGTCCCCCCCTATATATTTTCGCTATCGCTAAGGCTAGGGGGCTAAAATTAACCACACTATATCATTGGGTCAAGCTCTACAAGAAAATGTGAAAAAAATCCAAGATGGCCGAGGGGCTTCAATATACGCCCGTATATCTGGAATTACATTGGTCCAAATTTCAAGTTTGTTTAACAGCCTTGATTCCAATTGGTAGCTAGAAATCTAGAGAAAGGTCTACAATTTTGTGCTTCTGAGAATATAACATATATCACATCTTATATTGAATGATAAACTAAAATGAGCTTAACACTTGGTAACTACATGTAGTTGACCTTGGAGCAAGAGCCGAGAACTTACATATCCCACACTGAAATCGACAATAGTCAAACACAAGAAAATACTAGTTTTCCTGCAATGGATTTCTTTCAGACGAGAGCATTTTTAATGAAGGAACAAGAAAGTGATGAAGTAAACCTTTGTTCTTGAGTTAATAAACAGGTATGAAGTTCATAAAGGACCCCTCTCCCCATTAAATTAGTAAATGTATGGTTTTTATTTCACAACAGTTTAACTAAATGTAGCCGTTTCAAACACGGGAGACAACTCCACAGGACAAATACCATATACATGTAGGGGGGAGAACTCTGAATATTCCAACCTAACACATAGTCAGCTAAACTTGATTCAGTTTTGGGGGACTGTGACCTTGACCTTTGACAAATTGTCATCCGAGTAAGGTATACTCAAAGTTTGGTACCAATCCATACCTTGAAACTAGAGATATCGCATGGAAAACAAATGTTACTGGGTGAATGGACAGAGCGCAACACCGCATTAAATGACCTCGTCTTCGACAGGCAAATGAAAATGTGACTTTTAATGACTTCCTGATTTTGGGGTCACGGTGACCTTGACCTAAATTTTGGTACACGACACATCGTCTTCCCTCAATGTATCAATGAACACAAAAAAATCATGATTTTTATGAATTTCATGATTTTGGGGGTCACAGTGACCTTGACGTTCGACCTTGACCTACATTTTGGTACATGATAAACTGTCTCCCTGTAATTTCTCAATGGACACAAAAAAATCGTAAGTTTTAACAATTTCATGATTTTGGGGGCACAGTGACCTTTGACCTTGAGATAATTTTTGGTATGCGACACTTCATTTCCCCTTATTGAATCCACTCACAAAAAATTAGCAATTTTTAATGATTTCCTGATTTTTTAGGTCACACTGAGCTTTGACCTTGATTCTGGGGTCACAGTGATCTTGACTATTGACCTCGATCTAAATTTTGGTACATGATTTCCTGATTTTTTAGGTCACACTGACCTTTGACCTTGATTCTGGGGTCACAGTGACCTTGACTATTGACCTGGATCTAAATTTTGGTACATGACAAAACGGCTACCCGTAATTTCTCGATGGACTCAAAAATCATGATTATTAACAATTTCATGATTTTTGGGTGACAGTGACCTTGACCTTTGACCTTGACCTACATTTTGATATGTGACACATCGTGTCCCCCTAATGCATCTACTGACACAAAGAAATGTTATTTTTAATGATTTCCTGATTTTGGGGGCAGTGACCTTTGACCTTGACCTATATTTTGGTATGCGACACTTCATTTCTCCCTATTGAATCCACTCACAAAAAATTAGAAATTTTTAATGATTTCCTGATTTTTCGGTCAAACTGACCTTTGACCTCTGACCTCGACCTACATTTGGTATGCAACACATCGTTCCCCCTAGGGCATCCACTCACCAAACTTAGAACTGTAGATAGAAAACTGTCAACGATCAATGATTTCCTGATTTTAGGCAACAGTGACCTTTGACCTCTGACCTCGATTTTGGTATGCGACACATCGTCTCCACCTGGCATATCCACTCACAAAAAATTGCAACTGTGGATAGAAAAAGTTCCCAGATATAGACCGGACACGAACACTTAAGTGATTTCCTGTTTTTTAGGCCAGTGACCTTTGACCTCTGACCTTGACCTTCATTTTAGTACGCGACACATCGTCTCGCCATAGGGTATCCACACACCAAAAATTAGAACTGTAGATAGAAAACTGTCCCAGATATAGACCGGACACGACGGACAGACAGACGGACACACGGACGGAAACCGCCATCACATAATAGTTCCGCCTTTTGGCGGGCGTATAAAAAGTCAAGAAGTTTCAGCTCTCAATTTTTTGTCGTTCAGTAGATAGGAGCAAAAAACCAACAGGGGGCTGAAAGTACCCCCTCCCCCCCCCCGCCCCGGCCAGGTAGGGTTAAAGGGTCAACACCAGCCATCTTGAATAATTTTTCCTGCTATTCTTGTTTGTTTTCGCCAAATTGTTGTGTGACGTGACGTATGTACTGATTGAATTTATCCCAAATTTATAGTCAAATATATCACAATCAGTGATCGAGATCATCCATGCGACAATTCAGCATGACATAATAACCAGGAAATACCTCATGGCGGCCATCTTGAATCTTTCGATTTCACCAAGGATGCCAAGCTGGCATCATCCGGTTTCGTGATCAGCGCATCGAAAAGATATAGAAGCCATCAAAACACAATAGGTGGACTGTATTTCCAGGTTTTTCGACCGGCTCCCGGACTATAATACGTGCCGTCAAAATTGAAGGGGGTATGAAAAATTGGAACTGTAGATATAAAACGAGAGATTCTGAAGGATCTTGGCGCCCACCATTGTCCGATAATTGTAAGCTAATGACTAGAGGATCTTTTTGTCCATTGTTACTAAGAACAAACAATTGATTTGTAATTTTGTTTACAGAATTTCGAATCTGATCGAAAAAGGCCACTGAAAAACACCAAGATATAATCTAAGTTTTAGGAGTTTCAAGATTTCTAGAAACTTCACTTATGTCGGTTGTTATAATACAAGAGAAATGAGCAAAGTTAGTCTGAAAGTGAATGTACATGTACGGAGGATCCTTCGCCTTTGTTTTGTAGTATTGTTTTTATTTATTTTTGTGCACGTGTCATCATTGGGTACTGGAAGCGAAGACCAATCTCTTTGACACTTTGGCATGAGCTATGAAACGTACTTAAGATTTTATAATTAGGAACGAATGCTAATTCTGTTCTGTTTATTGGGCTATCTTGAGATATCTCTTTTAAGATACCATGCTCGAAAATAGTAAGATGGTACAATACTTAATACTGAAGGGATCCGGTCTGCGCAGTAATGTTGAAACTTCGAAAGTGCCTGAATCCTGATTATCTCCCTTGGATCGAAACATGCAGTAGTCTACAGTTGTCGGTCGAGTTGTGACGTTGAGTCACAAGAGTGACGTCCCTTCATGTAGCCGACCCGCTGGCAGACGAAAGGGTGGAGCAGTTCACTTGCTACTGCATGGACTAAAGAAAGCTGATTTAAAATTTGAAGAAATACATTTTAATTCCGAATTATTTGAACTCCTTGATATGGAAGGTGAAGGTATGGATATTCTCTATAGTCAATATATAGAATATGCCCCACCGTTTGATCCGCCGACGCTTGTGATGCAACGTCACAACTAGAGAATACCGAATTAATTTGAAGCGTAACTTGGATTTTCGAATCGGACCAAAAAAGGTATCTTGCACTACTAGGCCCCATGTGGGACCTGTGTACCAAATTTCAGAAAGATCCATGCAGTACTTCCTGAGAAATCACGATAACAAATTTGCATGGGAAAATCCAAGATGGCCGCCTGTTGGCCATATTGAATTTCCGAATCGGACCAGAAAAGGTATCTTGCACAACTAGACGACAAGGTGAACCTGTGTACCAAATTTAACAAAGATCCATGCAGTAGTTCCTGAGAAATCGCAATAACAACGTTTCATGGGGAAATCCAAGATAGCCGCCTGATGGACATATTGGATTTTGGAATCGGACCAGAAAAGGTATCTTGCACAATTGGACCACAAGGGGAACCTGTGTATCAAATTTGAGAAAGATCCAGGCAGTACTTCCTGAGAAATCATAATAACAACATTTCATGGGGAAATCCAAGATGGCTGTCTGCTGGCCATACTGGATTTTCGAATCAGACCAAAAAAGGTTTCTTTCACAACTAGACCCCAAGGGGAACCTGTGTACCAAATTTAAGAAAGATCCGTGCAGTATTCCCTGAGAAATCGCGATAACAACGTTTCATGGGGGAATCCAAGATGGCTGCCTGGTGACCATATTAGATTTTCGAATCGAACCAAAAAGGTTTCTTGCACAACTAGACCCCAAGGGGAACCTGTGTACCAAATTTGAGAAAGATCCATGCAGTAGTTCCTGAGAAATCGCGATAACAATGTTTCATGGGGAAATCCAAGATGGCTGCCTGGTGGCCATATTGGATTTTCTAATCGGACCAAAAAAGGTTTCTTCCACAACTAGACCCCAAGGGGAACCTGTGTACCAAATTTGAGAAAGGTCCATGAAGTAGTTCCTGAGAAATCGCGATAACAAGGTTTCATGGGGAAATCCAAGATGGCTGCCTGGTGGCCATATTGGATTTCCGAATCGGACCAAAAAAGGTTTCTTGCACAACTAGACTTCAAGGGCAACCTGTGTACCAAATTTGAGAAAGATCCATGCAGTAGTTCATGAGAAATCGCGATAACAAGGTTTCATGGGAAATCCAAGATGGCTGCCTGGTGGCCATATTGGATTTCGGAATCAGACCAAAAAAGGTTTCTTGCACAACCCTAACCCAAGGGGAACCTGTGTACCGAATTTGAGAAAGATCCATGCAGTAGTTCCTGAGAAATCGCGATAACAAGGTTTCATGGGGAAATCCAAGATGGCTGCCTGGTGGCCATATTGGATTTTCGAATCGGACCAAAAAAGGTTTCTTGCACAACTAGACCCCAAGGGGAACCTGTGTACCAAATTTGAGAAAGATCCATGCAGTAGTTCCTGAGAAATCGCGATAACAAGGTTTCATGGGGAAATCCAAGATGGCTGCCTGGTGGCCATATTGGATTTTCGAATCAGACCAAAAAAGGTTTCTTGCACAACTAGACCCCAAGGGGAACCTGTGTACCAAATTTGAGAAAGATCCATGGAGTAGTTCCTGAGAAATCGCGATAACAAGGTTTCATGGGGAAATCCAAGATGGCTGCCTGGTGGCCATATTGGATTTTCGAATCGGACCAAAAAGGTATCTTGCACAACTAGACCCCAAGGGGAACCTGTGTACCAAATTTGAGAAAGATCCATGCAGTACTTCCTGAGAAATCGCGATAACAAGAATTGTTTACGGACGGACGGACGGACGACGGACGGACGGTATGACGCTCTGACGGACTGACGGACGACGGACGCCGGACAAAAAGCGATTTGAACAGCCCACCATCTGCTGATGGTGGGCTAAAAATGTCACTAATATACACCTGCCACAAAGGAACGGACAGACAGACGGAATCGCCATTACATATACGTTCGCCTTTTGGGCGGGCGTACAAAAAACTAATTCGCATAAATGGTTCTTTTGCGTATGATATCAAGTTTTTGTTGATTTTCGTCCTAGTTTGAAGTGTCTTGAGTATTTTCATTAGGCAATTCAGCTTGTAACAATTTCGACATGTTATCGCTCAGAAATGAACGTCCTTTACTCCCTTGATAGCAAATTATGAGTGAGAACAAACACGCATGTTAAAAATTATCTCTTTTATTTGCGATCTCAACGTATCTTAATTCATAGTATACCGACAGTAACATATCTATGTTAGATATATTAACAGTGGAGAAATATACAACTAAGTTAATATACTCATTATCATTAATTTAATGACATATCTTATCAACTCTGAATTGATACAACAAAACGTAATCATAAAGATATATATTTTTTAGGATTTCTTCTCCGTGATATAGATGAACTTGAACAAATGGAATAAATGGTATTAGTATGGTATTAATAATAGTTATCAGTGACGCACATTTTATATAAAGTGCTTTATATCCCAAAATATATAATTCCATGATAGCCTATAATTTACAATAATTATTATAATACAAAATGACAGACCATCCCAAAATGACCTACCAAAATCACGAGACAAAGTACCCCATTGGGTTAGGCACATTGAGACATGAGAAAACAAAATATTCCTTGACAAAATCGGCATCAAAGCGCATGACCCTCATCGTCATTCTACACGCCACAACTCACCTCGCCGTTCTTCGGCAATTATGAATATGTCGCCCAGTTTAAGATAACCAATCAGTGTTGCATAAGGGGTTTAATGAGTCCGTCAATCACAATGCGCGTTCCCATCAGAATAGGTTATATGCGTGACAGAAACGAAGAACAGACGACGAGGTACCGGCATGCGCACGGACGGCTAGTGAGAGCGGTGTGAGTTAGGCGTGAAAAAGGACATTATTAAAATCAGGGGCTCGCAAAATACGATTATGCATATATTAAATTGAATGTGGTTGACCAAGCGTAATTGGGAAGAAATTGCCTTGGGTATTGATCACATTTCCAAAAGGCACAAGTATAGTAAGACAAAATGGTGAACATCTTCTGGAAGGGTTCGAAACTTAGTGACAATGCGTTACGTTAATTTCTGTCCAGGAACCACATGTGAATTGGTCGTTTCCTGTATGGATTCAATGAATCCCGACGCCTAGGCTGTTTATAGATGATAATTTATGGTGATAACAAGAACACGAAGACGGACGGACGGACGAGGGGTAAATTAAACAGCTTTCAACAAATATAGCACACCCCTATATAGAAACTGAAAATGGTCACACCATTTCCTGCATTCAACGAATCCCTACGCCTGGGCTGTTTCAGGATGATTACTTATTGACAGTCGTTCTTGAGAATAATGATAACGACAACTCGAAGACGGACGGACGGACGAGGGGTAAAACTCAACGTCTCTCAACAAATTATCATGCCTATGGGAAACCGAAATTGGCCACAGCATGATTCGCTTTCCCAGGAAGGATTATTCATTGATCTCTAAGATCAGAAAGCCATAGCGAATGCAGATTTGCGTACTGTGTTACCTTGACAGTCCCCTTTGATGTGGAGTGGTAAACGATTTATTCAGATTCCCCGAGACTAAATTAAGCACCATTCCCTCAAATTGGACAATTTTTAGACAAATTGTTCGCTTGAAAATAAAAGCCTCGCTTTGTAGAACTACAAATAAAACAGTATCCATGTTCACAGAAACCCCCAATCGAGAAATCTAAATTCCTTGAACATCGCAGAAAGAGCGAAATAGCGGTATCGTTGTTCGAGGAATTTTTAAAACCTTGAAGTTTTGCTCACAGGGATACTCGGGATAGATGACAGGATTTTCGTACACCTATGAGCGATACATGAACAAGAAAAAAAATGAATTAGTCTTATACAGGCGTCGCGGCGATTCGAATGGATGGAAATGATCTTAGTACCACCTTGTGGTTGAAATAAGGCCTTATTGAGACCTCTAAACCATATAAAAAATCGCATAATGGTCTGAGGGGACTCGAACCCAGGCAATGACATCAACCGCCTGGCCACACAGTACTGACGCTCCTACCACTGAACCAAGTTCATCTCCGACCAAAATCAGAGGTTCATACGCGGTGATTTGAACGTCAAACTGTAAGGTTCGACGATGTGGATTCGGCTCGTTTCACATGTTATCTTTGGGATAAATACAGTCAAATACTACACTAACGTTCTGTCATTAACATTGACTTAGTCAATGAGGTAAACGCAAGTGATGTCATATAGCATGACAATCAATATATGAGATTGTCAACATCATGCAGCAAGGATTTTTCTTTGATGTTTGTCTGATTTCCATATGGCAAGTGGCGGTTGTAATGATTTTAAAACGGGAAATATCCATATCCTTCGAATAACCAACCAATCAATTTTAAGAAGGTCATAGGGTCGTACTTCTTCTGATACGGACCACAGAATATTTATAGAGCTATGACAGCACCAAATTGTATTCTAATGAGAAAACATGTTATGATCGGCAAAGGCAACACGTGTAGTGTTCGAGTTGGGTATGCGAAAATCATTGCACTGGCGGTTTTGAGAACATCAGGTTTGTGAATATACGTGTGTGGAAGAAACCAACATCATCAAATAAGTTACTTCATCATATCATTAACATAGGAGCTATTATATATATATATATATCATGCCCGTCGTACTATATATGAAGACGTGATTCTTTACCAAGATTCCAAGTAACAAGCAGTGCACAACAGTTTTCAAGATATATTGCCGAGTAATCAGCTCTTGGCAAGACAAAGATATAGGATATTTTTCAGTAAAAACCTATTTTCTCTAAATATATACATATACCCTATATTGACCGAGCTGTAACCACTGCACCGGCAAATCAAAACCACTAAAACCAAGAAACATAACTGACACACGAACATTAACTTATAGTAGTCTGGGTAAATTTGATGACGACATTCTTTTAGGTAATCACTTGCAATCCCTTATTCGAAGGCAAAACGATCAAACTGCCAAGAACAGTGTTCTTTCGTGCGCATGTAGTTTTCGCGAATTGCTCAGCTGGACTGATACGCGAAAAGGACATGCAAAGGACATAAAAAGAACATAGCATAACACTGCCTGGAAGCGTTCTGTCTTCTTGGGATACAAGACCAGCCTCGAGAGTTTGACCGCCCAAACAAAGGATTCTCGTTCTACCGGTATTAGGCCCCGATTCTGAGTAGGTGAAAACTTTTACAGATGGACTAGGAAATCATTCCATTGTCACAGAAGACAAGTTCTGAAAGAGCTTTGAATACGCTTACAGATTAAACAGTTTTCAGATTGAGCTGCACAATATATCCATCATCGGTCGAGTAAATTCAAGTAGGTCAGTCCGAACAGTTCACAGTTTATATACTCTATCCAGAAGTCCTCTGTGAAAAAGGAACACTTTTATGAATCGCTTAACACAATGTTTTCCACCGTGGTCAAACGTTTTTGGTGTGGGGATAGCACGAGAACCCGTTTTTGAAGCTGCCAGACGCTCACGTACAAGACGTCATGTACCAAGAGAAGGCTTCTCACGATGTATACTGTCTAATGATCAATCGGCTGCTGTCATGAGAAAACTTGTTTTAAAACTATGCCTATAAACAAAGTTACAATGGTAGTGATAAATTGAATGCTCTGCTTAGATATAATATTTTTAACCCGAAATACCAAATTCGTCTTTCGGAGCATTTCTTCCTATCAATGAAACTAATACACTTTCATCTACAACACACCTTCTGTCAGTCTTTCACAATGCACATAGGCCCTACATGAAAGACACCGCATAGTCTGCCTATCACACAGGGTGCATATACAATTCGAACAAGAACATATCACTGTTCTATGCATATAAAAATATCCTGAAATTATCAGGGGCCACGAAGGGTCCAAAAGGCAACATATTGCATCCACTAACATAAAATATACAAAAGAGTTCCTTGCGCTTTCTCAACAAATCATTAAACGATACCAGATCGTTTAATGAGCTATTCTTCTGTCGAACTCGACACAGAGCTGTCCTGCAGCACAAAACTGTCAGTCAAACACTCGTTTTCACCACCCATCTAGGTCTACATCAATTCATAACATAGCCGTTTGGGGCAATTGGGGCAAGCGAGGCAGTACCAATTATTGATGGCTAATGCACGCAATCCCATCATGAAGACAATGTCATGACTTGCTCTTTAGGATAAATATATGCGCAGGTTAACATCCTGCACGGTTGATAATAACAGTGGCCGAAACTCGACTGTCTGGACCGCAACTCAGATTGGCCGGAACCGGAAGTACACACAACGTCTGCTTCTTCCAAACCTGCTGGAAGACGAATAAATCACCGTAGAAATGCAATTGGAATGCTCCTGTCCAATCAAAAGTCCTTGTCCCAGCCTGTGAGATCATCTGGTGGAAGACCGTCATCCTCTTCAGGATAATCGTCAAAGTTTGATGTGTCGTCTGGACCTCGAATCTGCAAAATAAATAATTTACGTTTTTAAATTTTCGAAGATCTGAATTTCAAGAGAAACAAGTTATGGCAGATAGATGTGACCACATGAAAACAATCATACGAGGAAATAATTTGCGCAAATACTTTTCTGTAAGTCACTGTAAATGTCCACAAATGGGGTACCAATTTATTTAACTGTCCTTCTCTAACACGTTGACTGTATTTGTAAGAGCTGCTCCATAACTTACAGGTTGTACGATAGGAGGGGCAAGGGTCCGTTTGCGAAGGTCGTCCCAGTTGAAACCCTCAAACCATTTGTGTTTTGTGATGTCCTTTACGCCACCACGACCATACCCCAAGCGTTCTGACGGCGTGTCCCTGTTGAAGACAAAGGTAAATCTATATTTGCTTCAGTAGTAATATTATATGATTATGAATATCATATAGTTTAGCTCGGTTGGCGTCGGTTTACAATCCAGTATGCCTGGATTCCAGGGAAAACTTTTTTCCAGTACCTGTATTTCTATTGTACCCATTCCGTCCTCCGACCTCCACATTCCTTGAAGAAGTCATTTATTGGGAGAACATTGGCTAACAAGCAAATCATTTGTATCTAATTCACAAATTCATGTCAAAATGTCGGCATCTTTTCTACCGCCTATATATGTTGCATTTAATTCATATTCGAACACATGAACACGTTGTGTGTAACACTTATTGTACACCTTACGCGTAAAAGTGTATTATTTGTGCGTAAAAGGGTTCAAATAGGCACATATCACATTTGAACACGTTTGTAAAGTATATATCAAGGGGGATTTTTTTGCAAATTTTATTTAATAATTTCTTCCAAAATGGTCACATTGTCAATTTCAATAACATTTAATTCAACACATTTTCACATTTTACTGAAGTGTTCAGATTTGAACGCTAGCGTCTACTTTTTTGATAGTGTGGGTGGAGGGGTGGGGGATTATGCCCCCACTCGCCTACCAAACTTTATTCCCTATCTCCAGGTTGATCTAAAATTGAGAGCTGACACTTCGTGACTTTACAGATTATCCATCTTCATTTTATCCAGCCAATTTCTATGTTCCCACTTCGAACTTCCCTTGATATATCTGGACCCCTTCAAAGTTCAAATAACTTATAAATAGACACGAGACGTCACTGATCTCGAAAACATTTGAAATTCGAAATGGGTCGCACAAGAGGGTTATTGATTGGCTGACCTAATTAGTGGGCACCATATTAGGAGGAAGGACGCCGCTAATAGAGGATGATGTCACTCTATGTGACTTCACTCGCAATCGATGTGTACGTTCTGATTGGTTCTTCTGTCATTAGCTGGTGAAATTTACACCTCGGACTTTGAACGCTGAAGGGGTCAGATAAATCAAGGCAGGTTCGAAGTGGGAACGTAGAAATTGACTGGATAAAATGAAGATGCAGATTATCAAGTTCATTGCAACTTAAGTTTATAAAATTCTCAACGAAAATCGCTGAAATATTTAAATGATCTCATTAAACTTAAGCAAAATATGTCGCACCTCAGAACAGGTCCGTTCACCACTGTTCAATTGGTTCATTCAATTCTAAACTTGCTTAGAATATACAAGGACACGTGAAAAAACTTTTTTTTTAATTGTATATTTACCGGTATATCCTAAACAGGTCTAGGAATTCAAAAGCAATCTAGACATGTTAAAACAAGTGGTCACATTTTCAGTTTCATCTCTAAATTACAAAGTACATACCTGCAGAGTTTCTTGATGAGATTTTGAGCGTTCCTGGAAATTTTCCTGGGGAAGTCTATTGCGTCAATGCCCTTCAGAATGATATTGTAGGTCTTCATGGGGTCCGGCCCAGTGAAGGGAGGGCTGTGGGAAACAAAAATCGATTAGTACTAATCTATACTGTTGTTTAAATCCCTACTATAACCAATAATGCATTGTAAATAACTTAGCGTTGGTACAGTGCCATAGTGATTATTGTTTGTCATACTTGTACCATTTTACGAGTCGTACAATAAACTGTATTGATATGAAACCACAATATAATACACAAACGAAATGTGACACAATATTAATCTATTCTCTTTTGAAGCATTCTCACAATCACTGTAGGCCTACTCATTTTCATAGGACAAATTGTCATGTTACAGTACTGTTGTATTTCCTGATTCTTCAGACTTATCCTCTCATTTTTTGCGTATCACAAAACAACAGCCAATCTATCCACACCACAGGCCCTCAGAACAAGAGATTTGGAAGGGTGGGGGTGGTTTTAGGGTGAATGGCCGAAATATCGGCTGAAATGTCGAAATATGGGGTCTCTATAGATAACCCCTTGCTTTACAACCATGGGATTATGTGTAGAGACCCCATCTTTCGACACTTCACCATAAACCCATCCCACCCGCCTAAATCTTTTGTTTTGAGGTATGTGATACATATGTATCCCTCAGGCTGTTCAGTAAAACAGTTTTCTATATTTATAGTGGAAGGGAATACTTTTATTGGGGAGCTTTCGCCTATTGCCAACATTATTTTGTGTCTGGGGCCCAAAACATCATTTTGTGTCTGGGGCCCAAAACATTATTTTGTGTCTGGGGCCCAAAACAAGAAGCGCGGGAAGCCGTTACTCTGTTCGCGCGCCCCACGTTACAGGTCCCGTGCCGTAAGAAGCCGAAACGGCTCCCCGCGGTGTGAATGTGTATGATAACCATATTGTACATACCTGCCGGTGAGCAATTCAAACATGAGGATACCTAGGGACCAGTAATCGGCCGAGATGTCGTGACCCTTATTCAGAATGATCTCTGGGGCCACATATTCGGGTGTCCCACAAAACGTCCAGGTTTTCCTACCATGACCGATTTTCTTGGCAAATCCGAAGTCGACCTAGGAAAAATTAACAAATATATAACCCATATCCTATATATATATAAATTAAAAAAAAATGCTCTCCAATCAAACAAAATTCCATATTGATATCTTATAAAATATTGACCAGGGACATCTCAGTGCACATATTAGGTATGGAAGTTTACATAAAGTTATCTATTTGACCTTACGTATTTTAACTATACGGATGACAGAAAACGCATTCAAGATTGCAACGATATTGTTACGCTCAGTAACATTGCTGCTTTTTTGAGTCACAACAGTATAAGGGATTTCATAATTATTTGCTTTAAATTTTAATTACCGGTACCTGAATGGACATATCGTAAAAGCGAAGGAGCGGTCTATTACTGAAGATGCTTTCATTTTAGCTTTTCTTCATTTGAAAATTCAAGCATATCCAAATCAAAAAACATTCTGAAGATTTGGATGATTTAAGCAAGTCCTTCGCTGAATTGTGAAGTTTTTCGGTCGTAATTTGGAGCTGGTCCCCAAGTCTATGATTAAGTACAGGAAATATAAATAATGAAAAACATTTGTAATGAATTCTCAGTGAGACCAGGTTTCATATTTATCATTAACCGACACCAGTTGTGAAGTTAGAAATCCGATTTAACCCATGAAACTTACCATATTATATAGGTTTATAATAGTGACCATACATGTATGGTGCAATAATTGTCAACAGGAACTGGTATTCTTTGCTAATTTTCAAACCTAACCTATCTAAAGGCAGCACATAGAACGCCTGCTTTGCCAAGAAGGCGCCAGGAATTTTGAAAAAAATGCTGAAAAATTCATTATTAAGGTCGGGAAATATTATTTCGGCTGAAAGTTAAACATGGCCTCCTGTGACGTCACATATTTAGAACTGAGAAGTAAACACGGATGCCTATTGTATTCTCAGTGTATGGTGCATCCTTCAAGGCTTAAATGCTACAGATTGACCATCAATTGTGAATGTTATGCTAGTTCAAATACTAGTACCTATACATCCTTGTCCTGGAACTGAATATACGACCATTCATGTAGTCTATAATAATGTGGATTTAGAATGATACCATATCACAAACTAATCAACATGGAGCAGCATAGCAGCCTGCAAAGTGTTGCACTGGTATGGAAAAAATGGAATAATTAATCAGCTATATGCCGCCGGAATATTACGAGACAGACGCGATAATCGGATCGTCTGTCGGGGCGAGTGAAAGAAACTGAGGATGGAAATATCGGAACTCACCAGCTTGAGGTAGCCTCTGTTGTCAAGGAGTAAATTCTCAGGTTTCAAATCTCTGTACACAACACCTTTATTATGGAGATAGGCCAAGGCTTCTAAGACACACGCTGTGTAAAATCGGGTGGTGGCATCGTCAAACGAACCTCTGCAAAAGTGTTAGAAATGCATGAAGAAGTTATTGAACTTTTTAACATCCCTTCTCTTGATACGATGATCTACATGGCCCTTAGTCACTATACCATTAATATGTGAGTCTCAATATAAGCCCTACCAGCAGTGCTATCACACAATTTCTTTCGCTTAATTTTCCAGCCCTTTCTCTCGCTCGGTAATATGCTGCAGCAATGGTTATACCACAGGAAGTAACCAATAAAACATAGGCTCTGTAAGTGAAACGGCAGATAAGATTGCCTGTTTCGATAATAGCAGGATAATCTACATAATATTCAACACATCTATGCCAGTTATCACTAGATTAATGTATCTTCCCTAAAATATAGGGAGAACTGAAACGCCCCAGAGCCTGCCACTCCAGAGTCTACCACCCCAGATCTTGACGCCACAGAACCTGTCCTTCCAGACCATGACGCCACAGAGGCTGCAGTCCCAAGGCCTGACGCCCCAGAATCTGCCGTCCAAAAGCCCGCCGACCCCAAGCCTGAAGTCTCTGTGTATGACACCCCAGAGCCTGCAGCTCCAGGCCCTGACGCCCCAGAGTCTGCAGCCCCAGAGCATGACACCCCAGACCAGGCACCCCAGCTCTTTCTTGCCAAATTCAATAACGTCAGAGTTTGTGGATGAGTTTCACGAGGGCCAACTTACTTGTCCCTGAGTAAGGTCCACAGCTCGCCTCCTAGACAGACTTCTAATAACATGTACAGATACTTCCGGTCTTTAAACGTCCGATACAATCTGCAATGCACAATATACATGTAAATCGACCAAGAAAGTAGAATAGTTTAATAGTTTTGAATGAACGCAAAGAACAGACGACCTGACAATAACACCACATACTTTCGGGTTTGTTGTCGTTAATCAGTTCAAGTACGCCCTCTACAATTTCACTTCCGGTGATAAAGATTTATTAAAGCCATATGCCCTTAGCATTGTACCATTCATTCGGCTCGAAGTTTCCAATACATGTACATCAACCTCCCCAAAAATTATAGGATCAATATCTTTGTCAGAGAGTGTATTTAATTTATTGAATCATTTCTTTTGGGAGACTTAAAACGAGTCTGTGTTCCCATTGAAAAGTTTCAACAATACAGAAAATTCGAAAAGTTTTGAACAATACGTCGTTTTCACAGTAATAAGAATTTTCATAATCTCAAGCCTATAAACCACATCACCCATAGTTCTTAACGGAAAGGAAACCACGTTTTGAATACCGGTGCCAACAATACATCTGAACAAATATGATAATTGTTTACTCAGAGACCTTACTAGTCTGATAGAGTTGTAGACGGACGTCATCGCCGAGAAAAACCTAAAGTGAAATCTTCGCGATAATACAATTGTTTTGCCCATGGAGATAATTGTATTTGCCATTTTGTTTAAACCCAGTATCGAACGTCGGATATGGGACCAATGTAACCAAGGGAGGCCATACATGAAGACGAGTATGACGAAACCGCACGTCTAGATTACAAGATACAGAATGCCGTTAATCACAGAAGATTGTTTGCAGACTCTTGGAATCCATAGAATTTGAACAGCAGTTTCTCTAAGTGCTGAAGCACCGAAGAAGAGAAAGATTTGAACCAGGATAAGTTAATGCAGTTTGATTGCTTCTCCGAAATACTCTGTATACGCCCTCAGTTTCGCTTTTATTATGCCATCGGGAGTTGCGAATCAGGAGGGTGGTCGGACGTCAATCATTCCGATAGCCTATCGTAATCCCTCTAATAATTCAATCACTTAAAAACACTATTTAGAAGCCAATGCTCAAAAATATCCAGTCCATTGTCAGCTCTGATTGTTCCTAATGGCAATTGGATTGCTCTTCAAGATGTTGGCAACAGAAAATCTCATTCAATCTACTGAATTCTCTGATTCAAATTTGTTCTAATTTGATTAATCTAATATAATAAGTATTAATCTAATTTACTATATATGATTATAATCTATTCTCTGATTGCATTCAGCTGAAAGGCAGTCTAAAAGTGAATGAATTATTGAAGGGATTACCGTAATGATCGCAGAAATTGCATCTCGCGAACATTCTGAGAAAACAGCGTGCGATATCCAAATGTCATTTCAGTTATGGTAACCAATGAAATTCTGAGCCAGAAATATTGAGCGGGCAGGTCAAGTTGGCAGGTGACTTCAACTCAAATTTGGGTCGACCCTGTATATTTGGATGGGAATAAATTTCACCCAAAAATTAATGTCAGACTCAATCTTCCTATGTATGATACCGACTATGAACCCCAATATTGTTGGCTGGCAGTGGCCCAGTAATTTGGAAAGTGTGATCTGATATCAGTTGCCTTCCTCGCCCACAGATTCTTTCAGAAGAAATATATAGCGCTGATTAGTACTTTGAAAGAATGATTTGTTCAGCTTACCGAACAATAAAATCACATCTTGCTTCTTGCATAATAAACTTCTCGTTCATGATATGTTCTTGTTGACGGGTTTCTACAATATGGTGTTTCTTTAGTTGTTTCAAAGCAAACGTTCGAGATTCATCCTCGTTGATTTGTACCTGGAAGAAATATTGAACAGCAGTTGAAATACCACGGAGTAGTAGAGAAAGAAATTCATTTCTTGAAGCTATGGCGAGAACTGCTGCATTCCGACTTCGTGAAGTGAGACAGTATTATCAATATAATAAGATACTGTCTGGAGTAAGAATGGAAATAAGTTACTATCCACGAAACAAAAAACAAACGAAACATATCAGTGTTATACATAAGTGAAATTTTAAATAATTAAACCAATCTGTTTTGGACTACAAAATTTAACGAAATATACAACAAATATCACACGATTTCAACTGTTTTCGACGATTAATTAGTTAAGAAAGTAAATATTTGTTCATCTTACCAGTTCAACCCGGCCAAATCCACCAATGCCTAATGTTCCAATAATACTCAAGTCGGGCAACTTTAATTTGGCAAACTCGGCATCAACGCTACAATACATAAATATAATTTAATATCAACTCATGAATTATAATTAATTTCCCATCTGTATACGTTAGGGAAACATGTTCTATAATTTGTACGTTGAAAATATATGCGGTGGACAGTAGATAGTATAATAGGGGTTCGGGTACAGTGGGTGCGCTTACGTTTGGAAGCATGATGCGCATGCTCATTTTAAACAGGACAAAACATTCATATTATATATATATATGATCGGTACTCACTTTTCCCTGAATTCTTCATCCTCATACACTCGTTTGAATTCGTCTAAATTGCTTATCAGCGTCGAGTATGAACTGTGTAAAGTACGAACAACATGATTTAAATTTAAACCAGTAGGCCTACCGCACATATAAATTGAGCTTGATCCCCATGCGAAGTCGGGAATTTTACATTGTTTCAAGGATTTTTCAAATACACTTTGTTGAACGCCATAGGACTTTGTGCGAAAATATCTTTAAAACATTTTTTTCCCCAGATATCATGACTAAATGGTAGTTGATCTCAGTTTGCTATACATAAGATGCAATAAAGGAAATTTATGTGGAACCGACAACGAATCCACACTGGAATATAGGACATTATAGCCTGAGTATTATGTTACTTACTCCCGATCTATAATCAAGCAATCAACCCCAGTTGGGTCATCAACGACAATGTTGGCGGTCCGGACGTCCTCACTAAAAGTAAACCGAGAATTGAACTGAGTTACCAACATATGCATGTAATAAAGAAATGAATATTTTTATGACATAATAACAACCACCCAGCGAATATGAATATAACAATTTCTGACAACCAAAATGATATATCAACATATACTTTCAGCACTGTCACATGTGGGCTCAATGTGAGCATTTGTTTAAAGACACTTCATAAACTCAGATTCAATTTGGTCGTTGGACGTTTTCTTGCATTAACTGCCGTTGGCATCCAAATTGCCAATTAGCGTGCTTGCGAGACACTTCCTGGATTGTCAGCTTTACTTCAGAAAGCACAATCAAGACACTTTGTAGAGGGGCAATCGAGCGCTCATTATTCATCGACTGGTGTAACAACATGGACTCGTTATCGTCGGTAATTGGTTAATTAGGTTTATTGGGAAAAGGGGTTATATATATAGTACCACCTGCAACTTTCTCCATCACACCTTTTAATTTTTAATGCTTTGTACACAAGCGTTTATAATTCTCACCCTTTCAATGCCTTTTCTCCAAAGAAATCTCCCCTCTGTAAACTGCGCACGACGATTTCTGCTGCTCTCGAGTCTCTTTTCGTTACATTCACCTGTGAAAGAGATTACAGATTTAAGTACTAATGTACTAGAAATCAACCGTGGGGGGGGGGGGAGGCCCGTTTTCAATTTTAGCTAGAATAACAGGTGAGAATCTCGGATTGTCATCAAAACTGAAAATCGCATTTTTTTTCGGTCTTTGCCATATTACATTTAAGCTTCACTTTTACCGTATCTTGAATACTTCCAATAACAGTGGAACATGTGTATGCCGACCATGCTTGGGACCAGATTATAGTGTCGGTCTAGACAGGATTCTGGTTTATCAAGGTTCAAAATACTTTACATTTAAGTATTGGGACCATGGATAATGTCGGTATTAAAGGCTAGTAGTTTACCCAGGTGTCGGTATTCACAGGTTCACTGTATTTGTTTCTATCTCTATCAGATATAAATGCTTGAATAGCTTACCTTTCCCTTGGCGATAATGAAAAATGTGTCGCCAATCCCTCCTTGGCGGACAATGTACTCTCCATTTGCATAATGCGTCTGAAAAAATAAAAAATAAAAATAATGTAGTATATCTAGCAACTATACGGTATGGTGCTTACCATGGTTCACGGTAGAAGGTTCATGGTTCATATAGTACATGTCAAAAGTATTATGTTACATACTCCCATGAACATATACGCTAAATCGATTTGTCGTAGTAACATACCCTGAATCATGGGGTAAGACGAGGCGCGCAGCTTTTGTGCGTATGGATTTCGACCAATCAGCACCGTTTGTTACTAGGAACAGAGTGGTTTCAGGGTGCCACAGTTTATCAAACGAAACATACGACATAGAATCAGACTGCAAATAGATATTTGACGAACATCTCCGGAAAGGAGTATTAATGTTTATATAAGTAACCTCCCTATAGTTATATGTTGAAAGTGACGTGGACGGACGTTTGAAACACAGGTGCTTCTATCTACCGTGCTATGTTCCACCCCCAACCCTATACTATATAAAGGTCAACCAACTTGTTTCGAAGAAAATGGCGCCAAGTTCAACGGCTGGAAAAGACGTCTTCGTCCAGTCCAAATAAACACGTATCTGTCTTACCTCGCTGTCGGCAGCGCTCTGGTATAATCCAAAATGCTTATCTACGGCGATAAAATTACATTCGCTTCACTTTCCACAGCAAAAACATTACTTTAGCGACGACCGTGATCACAGCCCGCGTATATTTTGACCAATGACTGTGCGAATGATGAGCCAATCAGATTGCTGTAAATTTGCGAGCCCGTGATCACGGTTGAATAGAATAGCACTTCCGCCTGTACGGCTTGTTTTGGTTTGTGCGGTCGTCGTTAAAGTAATGTTTTTACCGTGGAAAGTGAAGCGAATGTAATTTTATCGCCGTAGATAAGCATTTTGGATTATACCAGAGCGTTGCCGACAGCGAGGTAAGACAGATACGTGTTTATTTGGACTGGACGAAGACGTCTTTTCCAGCAGTTGAACTTGGCGCCATTTTCTCGAAACAAGTTGATTGACCTTGATATAGTATAGGGTTGGGGGTGGAACATAGAACGGTAGATAGAAGCACCTGTGGTTTGAAATGGAGCTTTCGTCCGTTTTTTGGCTTTTTCGCATACATTTTAAAATGGATTTTCTAATATATCTAAAATATGATACTTTGAACCAAAATGTAATGTCAAGACACATATGGTGAAATTGAACACTTTAGATTAGCTTTGGTTCAAGTTGTCACTCTCAACTGTGAGCGCAACTTGTTATTCTTTTTGAAGTATGAAACAGTTTTTTGTGCGGAATTGAAGAAATAATTTTCTGGGTTCACTAACTTAACAGATAAGGGTGTTTTTTTTAAATATAAACGCCCCTACTCCTTTAAACAATCAAGTAACTAGAACTTGGCACCGTTGTAGAGAAATGGTATATACAAGAACTCAACTGCAGATAAACATTGCAAAATACAATCACCACAGTAATTTGCCCCTACACACTGTAATGTTGAATAATTCACATTAAAATAAAACAATATCCCAACAGAATCACTGTTATATAGCAAATATGGGGATAATAAAGTCTATACCTCTTCTAATACGTCAGCAAGCTTGCTCAAAGTTTCCTCTGGTAATCCTATAAAAGTTGGAACACTGCGAAAACAAACAAAACAGAGGAATATATAAAGACAATGGCACTTGTTTTATGCAATATGTTATGCTTTATGTTCTATGGCTTGTTTGGCGTACCTGAAATCTCCTCTGATTTAACTACGTAGACTTATGTCAATGAAATAAACAGTATATGGATAATTAGTTTATGACTACTCTGATCAATTGTATCTGTAATTGAAAAAAAAAACCTATCGCCAAAATGTCAAAAACAGCATTTTCATTCTGTTGATCTGTCAATACGCGTTCAGAGCACCGAACAAAATAAAAAAATAGCTCAAAGATCAGTTCTGAGTAGCAGAAGTCTGATGCCAAGTTTCATTCCAAAAGGTAAAATAAAGTACTAGAGAATATCCTCTAAAAACGTCCAAAATAGCGCTGTGACCTGTTGGTCATTGAAAGCCTCGATAATCGCGGGACGACCACGTGGAATAGTTGCCATATGAGGTAAACAAGGACATAGCCATCTTCACCACTTTGAAAAAGTAGAATGCCTACTTGAACATGTCCCATCACGTGATAGTTATATGATTTAACTCGCCATGCTCTGCGAAGAAATCTAACTAGTAACTAGACGTTTCTGGTCAAGTACTGTACAAGAGTATCGCATCGCAAAATGAAGAACGTCGATGGTAGATAACTAGGGGCTCCAAAATGTTCTACTCGGTCCAAGACGCCAAACAGGCCGTTCACTGCATGGTTACCTCAAATAATTAGTACACAGCCTCACACCTACAAGCCCTGGAGCCATAATTCACCCGAGTCTCTCAGACTCGTACCTTTACTTAGTGTAACTCATGTCTGCACTATGACATAAGAGGTAGTGTTGTAGGTTAAGATCACATTGACCCACGGTCAGTTGATCGGTTGTGTTTATCTAATCTCCTCCCTCCTTTGCAGCAGTTTTCTAACACTGAAAGTGGATTCGCCCCCGCAACTCTGACAGCCCAGTGATTTATCAGCAATTTGTCAGGTCGTCTCAAACGTTTTAATCCTTGCGGACCATGGCTATTTTATTTCAGATGTTCAAACGAAAATGCATTCGGTGTTTATCACATTGGCTTTGAAATCGGCCTGCGCTCCATTTGGAAAATAAACTTTTTCTATCTGTTTCGGCTCTTGTGGTTACATAATAATTCTCGCATCTCGTATTATGAAAATACACGTGTTACTCACATAAATATAACCTATGACCGTATGCTATATTCTGAAACATTTGTCCAGAGATTTAAAAAAAAAATGTTGATAGTTCATGCTTCAATACTGTAATATAACCCTTGTATGAAATGTTGAGTGAAATTTCTGCTTCTTTTACATTTTGCCAAGAAAATGTCTTTTCGGCAATATGGGACTACTGAAAAGAAAAACATATAATTTGCCACACATTACCTAAATCTTGTTAATTGGTGAACCGGCTCTCTGAATTCGGTTATAGCTGGCCATTTTTACATGAAAAGCGCCTCTGTATTAGCCAAGAGTCTTTTCTAATTGAGTTTACTATATACCATGTCCATTTGATACGACGAACAAAAACAGAACACGATCCCGTAAACATCGAGAACAAGTTAACGAGAATGGCTTGTTGCCTTTCACAGTCCGATAGGACCCGATGTCCTTAGTCTGCCATCGCAAAGTGTCAGGAAGAATTTGTAAACAATCGATTCATAACGGCATTATATCCCTGAACCAGTTGAAAGATCCATCCCTAAAGGTGGTCGGGGCAAACGTTCAATTATGTGTCAAAATATATCCCCTTTGCAAAAGTGGCCTTGATATTTTTTGAAGCAAAATCTTGGATATTGGTAATCCATGCCCATTGTTGCACGTTGCCCAAATACATCTATCCTTACACTGAGTAATGGACCATCAAAGTACTCTCCGAAGTAATCTGGAGTCTGCATAAAACTGACTACTTTTCCAACTGTGCATTTCCGATCATCTACATCAGATACATATTCCTTAAAGTATCTCCAACTGGCCCAATCTTAATTAATTCATATCCTATCAATACTCCCCAATCGTACATGTCACTATATAGGATCTTACGTATTTCAATTGAATTTGGTGTTCTGAGCGCCCATACCATAAATATTTAATAGCATTATGACATCATGGTCGCATCTGGACTAATCCATTTATAGTCGGGGAGGGGAGATAGGGTCACCGAGTCCGTTTATCCCAATGTTTACACCGAAGGCCAGTCCATATATCTACCCCGTATTCTGGTGCCACAAGCGGGACCGCGGCAACAAGAAAAGCCAGCCCGGCGTTTAAGTCTACTGAGCCAACCAAAAATTCTCTCATTAATGTTCCCTTCAAAGCACTATGAAGCGTTCTCAGGATTGGTTGACACTCGAGTTACTGTAAGCCTGTTAGATCTTTCAAGCGACACATCCAAATGGGGAGCAGATAGGATTTGATTTTAATTAGATTGCAACTGGTCATATACTATACTATCCGCGTTGCACAAAAGTTCTATTGCGCAAAAACTGGTGCACAGCTGTTCAAATTTCTTTTGTGCAAAAGCTGTCGAAGCAACTAACTTTCCATTGTGCAAAAACTGTTGCGCAACTATCTAATGCGCCACAACTGTTTATATTGAGCAACAAAAAAATGGATATGTGTACACGGAGTTACGCAATATTTACAAAAGCTGTAGACAAGTTTCACAAATTATGACATTTCCTCAACTGCGAGCTCCTGCAACAGCATACAAGCACGCGCAAGGAAATGTTGTGCAAATTACAGAGAAGTCCCACATCCTGGATCCGGATGTTGAAGAGTAAAAGTTGCTGATCGTGCAAAAATCGGAATAACACATGAATTGAGGTCTCCCGGAGAATAGCACTAATAATAGTCTCCTGTCCTCCACCTGTAATAATGCAGTTATGTAAGTGATACCCACCAGCATATACTGGCATTTTGTGCGGGAGCCAGAACTGTCAAATGTGACGGATCACACTAATTACACGTTGAGTAATTCTTAGTACTGTATAACCCTTGGGTAAATATAACTTCTCAGTCGTTTTCTCTCTATCCTCCCGAGCTCATTATGAAAATTACAGACGCTCATAAACTTGAGCAGAGAGAATATGACAGAGAGTGTTATTAACCTTAAACGTTTTCAGGTGAAAAAAAAGAAAAAAGATCGAGATAAATTACCAGAAAATTGCCTTTGTACATTATCGGCCTCGTAAACTGTTTATGCTCGGCGCTCGTGAAAAGTTTTCAACAACTATAGCTGGATATACAAGTGCATTTCCAGTTATAAGCTTGTTTTATTACTCTTCTGTTAGAGAATTGCTATTAACGGTGTTGCATATGGTGACGAAAACAATTAATGCATGTACGTCCAATTAATGAGAAAAGTTGTGGAACTTTCCCTCGAGTGATAATATTGCGTCGATCAAAAATCGTCTGTCGTATCTTGGAAAAGATTTAGGGGGAATTCGAGCTACACAACTAATACCTAATTCAGGAAGAAACTAATTGCGCAAGGCATCGCCTCTAATTTAAAATATAGATGGCAATAAAATTTTCTACAACGTCTTGATGTAACGTCATCGCTTTTTATTTCCTTCTCAAGTCCAGATGGTAAACCAATCTTGTATAAAACTAATCACTTTCCAGAAATCGTAAAGCCCAAACGCCATCAACACCTTGGAACACTATATGCGTTATCTGCCATAAAGCTGTAACGACGCTCAGGACATAAGCAATGTTCAGTCTCAGATTTGCAACAGACAAAGCAGTAAAATTACAATTTTAGAGCCACAAAGGAGCCATAAATATATATCTTACCTTCTAAGAAAGTCCATATGTTCCGTTTGCCGCATCAATCCAGTCCGCATCATGATACTTTGGAAGCATGGTCGATCTATGGCCCACAATTTGCAATTGATCAGCGCTGCAAAAACACACGTAGATTGATCAGTGATTGGTCATCGAACATTTTACTGTGATGTCCCAGGACCTTTCACTGCTGCATATTTAATATACAACACTGCTGCGTCTCCAGTTGCAAGGAGAGAGCTCTTTCAGGGGGCAGAATGGATGGCCAATGATCATAAATAATTACTGCAACGGTCCAAGTCCTTTCATTGCTTCATCTTTCCACGGGTATACACTGGTAAATAAATCTCTCTTCGCCAGCTGCAAAGAGCGAACTATTTCTGACCAAGATGTTAGATACTTCTTATCAATCCGTCTGGATGGATATATTTAGAGAAAGGAGGTAGGATCCGGACTGCTGGGCCCTTCTTAGCTATTAAGACTGACCAGCGTCCGGAGAGAAGAACTGAGGAACCAGGCTCTGGTCAGATCTCAGCTTGTCAGTGTCTGGTCATGCATGCTGCAGAGCAACCTACGAAATGATAATTATTATCCCATCGCTGTAAGTACATCATAACAAGTTTACCAAAAATAAATACACCGATACGCGCTACAACAGCGTAATAACGGACTGCTTGACCCCTGGTAGACGCGGTAAACCCGCGAAAGCGGATAAATAATCTTCGCCGTTCTTCACCATTGCCAAAGTTATGCAGGGATTCATAGAAGTCCAGATTTTACGAACCGAAGTCCGGAAAATTGAGTTTTTTTTACAGTCAAATTGAGTTAAAATATAATTTATCGGCATTTTTCCCCCTAAAGTTGAGTATATAAATTTTTTACAAACCGGGGTGATTTTTCCCCACAAAGTTCTGTACTAAATAGAATACATAAAATTTACAACTTCATAGCAGGCATCCTGCTTTGCTAAATAAAATAATTATTCACAAGTTATATCAATGACAAAGTAAAATACTTTGCAATGATAAAACAATATTTTTCTTGCAGTTTGTAAAGAAATAGGCTGTCCACAAACCTATTTATACAGTTTTTGTAAATAAGTGGCCTACTAAATGCTCATAATGAAGTGACAGTGTGTCAAAATCTTGTTAAATGAGTACAAGACTGTCCCAAAGTTGACTGGAGCTCTTTTGTGAAAAAGGTAGAAAAATAACATCAACTTCCATGTGCTTTATCATCCATGAAAAACGGAGAAGTTGGCAGCAAATACTTTGTTTATAAAAGTATACTTTGATTGAATAAAGGCAGGGAAAGACTGGGGAACTGTTCTTGGGAAGTCATGAGGTGAGGCAGGCATTATATCAAATAGATTTTCCTAATGCGGCTCAAGAACAGTGATTGGTGGTATTGTAACAACAACAACACACACTGACGAGCCGAGGTGCGCGAAAATGACGCTTCTCAAAAGAAAATTAGGAGCGTGGTGGAGCACCTCAAAAGGCCAGGACTGAAAATTGCGAATTTACGAAGCTTGAAAATTCAGTTTCCAACACACAGATTGAGTATAAATATTTTGGTGAAAAATATGGATTTTTTACTCAAAAAAATTCAGTTTTGAACTGAAAAATTGAGTTTTTAAACTCAATCTACGAACCGAAATTCGGTACGTAGAACTGACGTGAATGAATCCCTGTTATGATGGACGAGTTCAGATGATGAGATTGGACAACACCTTTACAGGATGATGTATTTCTTAACTGACATGACCAGATGGACGAATGGTACGATTGCATAATTTCAAAAACTGAACCAACCCAGCAAATGGTTCCCAAAATATTTGATATGATTACAGTCTGCAGACTCAACATCCGACAGACAACAGTCGTCCAACACTAGACAATCTCTTTGTCACATCACTTTTCTCAACGATAATTCACACTATAAATATTGGGTGATTTCCCAATGCAAAATCAAGGAAATCCAATTTTGGCTGCACAAACGTACCAGAATATTTTTTTTCTCCCCTAAATATTAACTCCCTTCGACGTCAATGGTCGCTCGACCGTTATTTTTTTCAGGCGAATATACGAATATACGTCGTTTTTGCAGTCTATACTATAATTTCCTTCCTTATGCAAGCTGTTTTACTTTTTATCCGACATTTGCTGATATAATTGATTGATGAAATGATTTGCTGATATCACAACATGATATAACCAAATATGTGATATCTCCAAATAAGACGGAAGATAAAAAAGCCTAACATTTAATGCTCGCTTCTCCTCTTGTGTGAAAGAAATATTCCAGTCAATTCTACTCTTTCTCAACAGGGAGATTTCCATGCAGTTATTATCTTCTATTACCTTTCGCCACATTTAACGATATCATCAAATATGAAGTATTTGCGAATATCAGTATTTCATTTGCTGATACCAACAAATCGTTTGCTGAGATCAATAGATAGAATTAGCTGGAATAAAAAAATAATAAATGATTTTGGGATATCAGCAAATCATTTGATGATATCATCAACTGTGAAGAAACTGATTAACAATATTGTCCTACCTATGTGAATTCCGACGAATGAAAACAGTATTTTCTTGCTCCTCCTTTTTTCGCCATTGTGTTTAACAGAAGAAATTTGGTAGAATTGTGTTTTTTAACAAACAGGCAGAGTATCATATGCATTCTAAGTTGGAATCTCGTCATACATACATTGCCGAATCTGTAGCGGTAGTGGTGCATTTTGAGGAGCGCCAGCTTCTTCCCCAACATTAGTCAAAAGCTGCACCCAACATTATCTCTGACAACGTCAAAATACATATGAAGAAGGCCGATAACAAACATCCTTCTTCCACTTTTCATGTATAATTAGTCCGAATATACAGTCTCGAGATAATGGACTTTTCGTGATTTTGGCATGCCCTGTGTTTATATTGCAGCAAAAAAGTTAAAATTTCACAAAATTGCTTACTTTATTTTCTCGTATAGTTTTCCATTACGCTTTTCTCTGAGTAGCTGCTTTTGTTGTTCGAGTGCGCTATATTGGTCTAACAGAGACAGCGAAGAAAACTAACAGATAGGCAAAACTTGGCAATTTATCCTTTGTGAATCTATATGAAACGTCTCTACCACGATATACTGGTTCCAACACAGTGCCATTCTTGTTGTTTACTTTGTGGAAATGTTTGGGCTGTGTTTTGAAATGGTCTGAGAGGTTTTGGTCATCTGCAAGGCATTACTATATCCAAGCTTTAATTTCCTGGCCTCAAAACAGCAGAAAAAAGTTTCCTAAAATAAACAAACTTGTGAATGTCCAGCGCATCGCATGTCCAGCATAGCTGCTTCACATCAATCAATGTTAAGGGGAAACACCACAGAACACTAAAGCCACAATCAGCATCGTCTGTATTTTTAACATATTAAGGCCAAAGAACATCGAAATTATGGTTAAAACAAACCCTGAAACAAAAGAAAGCTTTTAGCTCAAGATCTGAAGATCTTCAGAAGAAAGCAGATTTTGAAGATAGAGACGATCGTATGGAACAAACGCATATGACTAAATAAATAATAAATGCGCATAGTGCTACATTGCCTGTTCTTTTCTATACTCCACAGGCCCGCAAAACAAGAGTTTTGGGGGGGTGTTGGCGGTGGTATTAGGGTGAAGTGTCGAAATATGGGGTCTCTATATATAACCCCATGCTTTATATAAATCCACAACAAGGTGTGAAACGTACCTTGGGTGAATCGAGAAATAAACGGTTTACCGCCAAACAAAATACATCAGCATATTCTACAAGTATCACTTTATATATTCCCGTCGTCAAATTAGTAAATTTGTGCAATTTTTTACCTTTGCCGGGCGATTCAAAATTCAATGTAACTGTCCATCCATCCAGGAACAGTGAGCTTATGGCGGGCTTCGTTCTAAATTCTGATTGGTCAGTCGCGACACGCCTCCGACAAGAGAGGTCACGCACTGATCAGCCGTCGGGATTATATAGTGACCAATCTATTCCGACTGACTGAAAATCAATCTATTAAATCGAAAATCACAGTTTATTAGGATCTATTATACATTAATTTTTCAGTCTACATCAGATTAATGCTGTTCTTTTTCATGTAATAGCCACTCTCATATCACTGATGGCGACCATCTCGGATTAACATATTTCGTCCCCTTCTGGTTGCTTTGAAGTCAGATGTTCATATCCGTGAATCTTTGAACTTTAGAGACGTCCCCGTATTGTTTTCTCTCGGAGTTTGTCCTTCGGCTTTTTCTCCACATAAACAGGGCTTTCATCTAAATATAATCTTCCAACGAAGGTTGCGAATTGCCCCAAAACTTCATGCGTTCATTGGCTGATATTTTAAACGGACAGGTCCAGTAATAATTATACAGTCCTAATCTACCTGCAGAGCCTGTATGCATGGTACGGATATACAGAGTATACAGATCTGCATTATGGAGGATGATCGTATCGTTGCAACCCAGTTATCTCCAACCGGAACCTAATGATCGCCGCCATTGGGTCCCAACTGCTTAGTGTGTTATTTCCTTTACCGAATATGGAAGGATATTTTTGTTCCGTATCGTGCATTAAACGAAAAAACAAAACCTGGCCCGAAACGCCGTATGGGCAAACATCTATTGCAATTGTGAGTATATGTTCAATTGAGTTTTCCAACAGCTTCATAGAAATTGAAAACCCACCATGTTGTCTGTACCATTGCGTACGCGCCACTACAAAATCACGATTCCTGGCTCATGACATGCGGGACCTTTTGACAGCGAATTACAATTTGGGATACCCAGTTCTATGCTAATGTTGTCACTGCAAATCGCACTCTGAGAAATCATCTTTTCCAAGGATCGTGTTCCCAATCAAACCGGGGAATGTCAGGTAACGGTGCGTGCTCAATATATACCTATACAATGTGTTCATAGCGTGCAATGGGGACATATAATAAACAAAGATGCAGACTTTATCCTTGACCTAAAGTAATGTATATTAAACTGTTTCACTTCAAGATACCACATTGTTTAACTTTTCCAGAGCACGATGAACAACTGTTTATCGAGAAGTTGCTTTCTGCCAGATCCGTACTTGATATTCTCCAGTACCCCATGGCGTGATCGTCAGAGAAGCTATATATCCAAACACGAAACCGTGGGATGCCACATCAGCTACCTTCGGTAGCTACCGTACTATAATTTTGTTTACAGTGAATTGCGATGTTATTAAAATATCACCCTTGAAACGAATCAGAGATGTCATCTAGTATACAGGCTCAGTTTTGACGGTTTCGGTCTGTTTACATTTTCGGGACGAATTCATGCAGTATCGCGAAGAACTGCACCGCGGTGTCTTGACAATGTCCTTAATTCAGGATAGATCATTTTCGGTGACGTTATTGTAAAGCTGGAAGTATCAGGCGACCGTGCTCTCCGTTCCCTTCAATAATATCACAGGATTGTAACTAAAATGTAGTCAAATTAACTTTGTTTGAAACTTAAACGAAATGGGAAACGTGTTATGCCAAGAAAAGTGCGTATCTTATAAGAAAAGACAAAAAAAACAAAACAACCTGAATATCATTGCGCTTGTTTCATTGCACTTATCTATCACTCGTATAAATATATCATGCTTTCCAGAAGGAGGAATGAAGATGATGATAATAATAATAATATAGAAATCCCTAAGATTTAATATGGGATGTGTGTCTGTAATTCAGTATAGACCAGTATAATCCTCACCGTGCCGTTAAGCTGACCAGGCCTGGGATTTTTCTGAACTACCCTGGACTGGGGGGCGGGGGACAAATCATTTTTCTTGAGTTAGGGACCGAAACTTCCCGGAATATTTATCTTGGAGTCAAGCTCTACTATAGAAAATGTAAGATGTGAATGTAAAATTCAAGATGGCCGCTCTGGTAATGTCAAATGCAGTGACGTCCTGTTCTAAAAATGCTTTTTCTGGTCGAATTTCAAAAGAATTTTGGACAGTTTTACGCAGAAAGGCACACATTTGAAGATATAGCCCATGGACCCCAATTCTCTCCAGCCATCATTGTCTACACCCAGCAAACATGCATTGCATAAGATGTATTTTTAAAACTTTGAAAACTACGTTGATAAAAAAGTGATCTAGTTGGGTTGACTGTAGTTTTCTCATACAAGAAATACATAGGATGTTGGGCCTTGTCAGCATTTGTCAAGGCCTTAGTTGATGGGATTTTTTTGCGCCAAGGTTCTGCTAGAGCATAACCAAATTCCTAGCTCTTGATACTCTAATCAAGAAATTTGATCTTGGAAAATAGATCAAGGTCAGTCGTCTTCAACATATTTCTGGTCCATTTTCACTTAATTGCACATGGACCATGAATTCAGAAACCTCAGCAATTATGTATATAATTTGACCTTTAGAAAATAGGTCAAGGTCAGTCATAGTCAACAGACTTCATGTCCATCATCAGTTGCATATGTTGTATGAATTAGGGCAAGGTAGATTGGATCCTTCATGAAATATCGAATTAAATAGAATCTAACATTGACAAAATAGGTCAACGTCAGCCATCTTCCACACAATTCTGGACCATCGAGTATTAATTTGGAAAGCCTAGCTATATTTCTTCATGTTATATCATGACAAACTTAATTTGAACTTGAAAATATATGTTAATGTCAGTCAACTGCGATATGCTTCTAGTCAATCACCAGTTTTAAATGTAATATGAATTCGAATACCCTAGCTTTGATCCATCAACAATATTGTGTCCTTAACTGTCATGAAAAATCTGACATGCAACGGTCGGATAATCCAGTGGCACGTTTACCGGTGGTCGTCGCACATTAATAGCATTCGATATACAGTGTATTCTGCCAATTTCTGCATGCAGTTTAAGTGGTGGATGTCTGAAGTTGGGATGCCCACTTGGGACAAGGTGTATGGGCATACCCCACTAGGACATGTAGGATTGTCCAATTGCGAAAAAAACAACTACCACGGGTATATATTGACACATGAGGTCAATTGAAACATGATGTTGCAGTGAATCAAAAGACGACGCTCTTTGAGCAAACACGGGACATTTTCTCCGATCCTGATTCGTGAAGTTAAATTAAAGTCTGGTTTTGAGGCTACGTTTGGAGCGAATTCTACCTGCATAAGATGACCACTGATGAAAGGCATCGGCGCTTCGCAAAAGAGAAACTTCAATAAAACTGAAGAAATGATATTTATAGTATAGCCCGCCACTGAGCATATATACATATGAGATGATTTTTGAGAGAGAAAGAAAAAAATGGTCGTCAGTGTGATTCGAACCCACGACCCGGGCTGGACGCGCCGATGCTCATTGGCGGGCAATACGCCATAGCAAATACCATTTTTTCATAATAAAGCCATGCAATTGCGCACCATGCAACACCGAGAGAGAAGGTTGGTCATCACAGGGACAATCCACGGGTGTTATACCTATGGGCCGTCATAGCTCAGTCGGTAGAGCATCAGCGCGTTTAGCCGGGGTTGGGGGTTCGAATCTCTCAAAAATCATTTCATATCCAATAAAACTGTAATCTTATTGAAAATTAAACAAACGTGGATATCGGTATACCGGTATAATCGTCTTGTCCCACCAGTTGTTCTCTCCCTCATACATGGAAGACAGTTCGGCGTCGATGATATGATTGGAACGAGAACAACACCTAAAGGTGAAATTTCTATAGAAGACAGAGACAGATGTACCACATCGAATCGAGTGTATTCAAACTGGCGCAGTGGTGATCATTATAAATGCACCTATTCCACATGCCCTCAAAACAACAGTTTTGGGGGTGGACGGTAGTATCACGGTGAAGTGTCGAAATATGGGGTCTCTATATATAACCCCATGCTTTATATAAAAATACACCAAGGTCTGAAACGCATTTTGGGCGAAACGAGAAATAAACGGTTTACCTCCAAACAAAATACATCAGAAAATTCTACAATTGTCACTCTATATATTCCCGTCGTCAAATTAGTAAATTTGTGCGATTTTATACCTTTGCCGAGCAATTCAAAATCCAACCTGACTGTCCATCCAACCCGGCACAGCAAGATGAGACCCCATATTTCGACACTTCACCATAATACCACCGTCCACACCTCCCAAAATTCTTGTTTTGAGTGCCTGTGACCTATTCTTAGCAGTTCATCTTTTTAGGTGGTCGCTACCGGCTGTGCTCGAAATTAGTTCGATGTAGACTGTCGCGCCTCGAGCATCCTCCATAATGCAGGTCTGTATAATCCGTACGAGATTTGATAGACGAACCATGACTTGGGATGATGGCCTAGAGGGGATAACTATTGTGCTCCAAGGGCACGCTAAACTACTGTTTGTCTCACATTTCGAGGAAACGGGATTTTCAGCAACATATTGAAGACAGTTTTTTTTTCTTGAAATTACATGAATATCCAACCAAAAAGTATGTCAAATTCACCGAAACGAATTTCGCCATGACAATCTTACATGTTAAAATTATATAGAGGCCAGTCCTATTGTAAATTCAATGTCATTGTCCTTTGAAAATAACAAGCAGAGTGTTGAAGGCTTTCTTCGATTCTGTATAGATTTTCGTGAAATTTCAAAATGCACAAATTGTATACAGATATTGTGCGGAATTTCACTGCTCTCAGAGAAATGATGGCTCCGATATATTACCGAAAAACCGTTCCCTCAAAATGAAAGACAGATATAAATTTGACTTGCTCTCTCTCGAGTTACTCAAATGCGCGAAAATAGTTTTCTTGTTCTTTGTGCGTATCGGAGCCTAAATGATTGTTGATATTGGGAGAAATGAAAGCAGACCACTCAAACATAGTTTATCTTTACTAATGACGTTCCTTCCAGTGAAAGACCACTCGGACCAGAATCTGGGTCGGTTTTTCGTGTAAAGTTCTGTTGTTCGTGCATTTGCATTAGTGAATACGAAGCTGTGCATCTGAAAACCCCTCGGCTCTGGGATCCAGCCATTCATAACGTATTCAATTTGAACCAAGATATCAGGAACACCAAGCAGAAAAGTGACAAATATACAGATTATCAAAAATTTTGCAATTAGAAATGACCCCTAAGGTTTCCATCCAATCAGAGAAGCCCGTAATCATTACATAAGTCTCTTGATGCATCGATGATGTATACCAAATTTTACATCGAGCATTTGAACGGTATCAGAGATAGAGATCATTGATTATTTTGCATGAATTGAAGATGGCCGCCCATCCTTCCCGCCAATCAGAGGAACTGATGTGGTTATTCATTGCAAGTCTCTTCTTACATCGATGCTGTATACCAAGTTTCGTATTGAACACTAAAATGGTATCAGAGATATACATCATTAAAGACATTGCATCAATTAAAGATGGCCGCCACGGCTTCCACCGAATCAGGGAAGCTGGTTTGGTCATTCCTTTGAAGTTTCTTGATGCATCGATGATCTATGCGAAGTTTCACACCGAACAGCGAAATGGTACTCGAGATACAAAAGATTAATGTTTACGCATAAATTATATATGGCCGCCAAATTTCCATCCAATCGGGTCCAGATTCATAGAGTTCTGGGTCACGAGCATATGGATGTGCACTGCAAGTTTGGTGTGCCTAGGGTAAGTCGTTCTAAAGCTATCTTGCTAACAAGAAACCTGTGATGGTTCCGCATAAATTAACGATGGCCGCCAAAGTTTCCAACCAATCGAGTTCAGATTCAATAGGGTTCTGGGTCACGAGCATATGGATGTGCACTGCAAGTTTGATGTGCCTATGGTAAATCGTTCTAAAATATATTGGTAACGAGAAAGGCGTGACGGACAGACGAACAGACGGACGTACATGACGACAATACCCTTCGACCAAATTTTGGCCGAGGGGTAAAAAGCCACAAGTAGGCGAAAAAAGACCCATTGTTGTACCGAGAATCTCTATATTCTTCTCTTTTGTTTCGTGGCACTTGCACGAAAGACGGACCGGAATCTGTCCGCCTTCAACTTGGAGAGTTACTCTTCACTGCGGTGGTATTCGCAATGAGCAGGTTGATATAGGTTTTAAAACAAAGAAACGTGTGGGCCAATTAAGGGACCCGGTGAGTAAGCACTGACGGACCTACTGACCTCAAAGAAGAAGATGGGAAGCAGAGAGATCATTTGGCCAAGTTCCAATAAAACATCAACTGTAAAAAGAAAGACGATGTCTCTTGCAATTTCTTCCGGCTCGTGATGTGTTTCTGCATGATCCTCGACTTCCAGCTGGGAGCGCCTAGCAGCGCACTGAACGGAAACACCAGTGATATATCACAATGTGGATAATTTTAGATATGACTAATTTATTCCAGAGCCAAGTTACAACTATTGAAATTACAATATTTGAAGAAAAAACAATTACAACCATTCATCTCCAAGTAGTTTTTCAAAAACGGGAAGAAGACCAGGACATTCTAATAATTTTACATTATATAGTGATTTCATAGCGTCCCATCCATTGACATCCCCGCGCGGGCTCTAATCTGACCGCCTCCAGTATTAGAGGGTAGAATGGCTTGTTGGGGTGAGTAGTCTCCCGTATTACCCCAGTGAACAGGTTGTCACAAATAACATTATAGCACATATCTATTTGTAAAATAGCACAAATCTATTTGTAAAATAAATATACTCGTAAACGAAAACCAGTAAACTGAAAAACACAGAATAGAAAAGACAATTTGGTGCTTATGGTTTGTACGATTCTCAAGTATATAACATTCTGAGTCGGTTAAAAAACATAACGTATGACGTTTTCGTAGACTCAAATTATCCTCTAAATTAATTCCTAATCATTTCTGAAGTATTGCGTGTAACAGACTTAATAAGCAAAATTACACATTAAGTGTTTCAGTTTCAGAGTTGCAATAACACTGCTGATATCAAATGGAGTGACAATGTGCAACGTTGTCTTGTTACATGTAGAGATAGTCATCTGTAATTTGTAAGCGCCTCTCACTTTCAAGAAACTTGTACTTATATTAGCTTTTGCTATTAGACATAATGATTTTGAGGCGCTTAGCAGCTCCGCCACAAAAATTAATTGCGATTACTGTGGAATCGGAAATTTATTTGCTCAACGACCGACTAAAGCACATCAGATCTTATGTTGGTTAGTTACCCATATGAGTTCTGGATATAAATAAAGCAAGGGCTTTCGTCTTAATCAACTCAAAAAGTGAACTCGCTAAGCTAGTTGATTAAGCCAATCCGCTGCGAGTTATGAGATGTAATAGGTTTGAATTTCATCCGGGAAAACCGCATTGATATCAAGATAAAATCGACATCGGAAGTCAAAGCAAAACCCACAGGCTTGGGATACCGACATGCTAATTCAAAACAAGCGCGGGGATGAAATGTACGAGATTGTATAATAGAGGCATCAACTCAAGAACTCATTCGAATCACCAAAAATGTCCAGGTAAACTCTCTGCGGGGATTTAGCATTCACCTGGACTTGTGAAGATGATTGCAATGATACATGTAACTGACACTATTATCCATGTCTTTGGCATACACAAGTATGGACCTTAACGTTGAGTCTTTGAACACACACGGCTTCATTTATTTTAAGAGATTTTTCTGTTGTTTTGGGACCAAGAAATAACTTAGTGACAGGAACATGCCCAGACGTCCCCAACCATTTCAAAACACATCTCGAGGGTTTGCAAAAAGTATATCTTAGTTATGATCTGTTGTGGAAAGTCAATGTTTCTGCTGTATCTTCAGGCAAGGGGAATTGCCAACTTGGTGTCTTTTGTCATTAGTAGCTCTGATACATGAAGCCGAAAAAAATACATAAACCGCCCAAAGCGCCGAGAACCCAGCAGAGACCAGGTTGCAGAACAAGATGATGGCAACAAACAACTGGGGAAGAATTGACAGTTTACCCTAGTGACCTAGAAACTATAGGTCGATCAAAATAGGTTATAGGTTCCTGTAAGTTTAGTGCTCCTTTACTCATCCTGGGTTATATATTGTCATCAATCCTTGATTGTATACGCGCTCTGTTCTAGATTGGTGTATACATACGTGCAAATACTTTAGCTAATGTTTCGCGTTTTCGAGAGGTTTGTTCATATGATAAGGAGATGTATCAGATATCCAATTAAGACAACACAGAGCGTCATATTGTAATCAACTGAGCTGCACGCCAGACTGGACAGTAGAAGTGGCTGTCAAACTTGAAGCTATAGACATTAGTGACTGTCTGCAGGTACTAACAGTCTCCTCAATCTCAGTAAACTCAGATATAATATTACGGAATATTATATCTGAATTCAGTCCTATATAAATGCCGTGCGAATTTGAAACTACTATTGTTAGCCAATCAGATGGATTGCGTGTTGAAACTATTTCAAACTCACGCCCACAGTAATTACACACGATAGCTCGTTGTCTAATATATAAACATTATCCTGAAACCGTTTCCAAATATGGCATCATTTCCAGACAGGGTGCTTGTAAAACTAAAGATCAAAGAGTTTACTCCCGCCGAAAAGTCTGGCTTTGTTAGGGGTAGAAAATACGCGCGAAGATGTTAATCTCCGTGAAGTAAACGTCAATCATTGTCAGAGAGAAAAGGTTGAAATGGTCGCGATTGTCTTATTATGGGATCTCGTAGAATATCGGCGAACATTTTGCACGAAGTTTTCATAGCGTTACGTCTAGATGGTATTCCCCTGATTTACCATCTTGGTTCACCTAGATTGCATCATCCGAACGCATGGCACGATCATACGTAGAAACTTCTGCTCGTAGCCATGCGGTAACGGGTGCTATCTGAGTGTAATAGGGCGTTTCCCAAATCGTCACATCCGACTGGTCCCGTTATATCTGACATCGGTGCAATCACATTCATACAACGAAGACACACCTCCAGAAAGCGATCGATTGAAATGATCCCATGGTGGGCCTCGAAGTGCCCCATCACAAAATAAAAAGCATATCATTTTCCTGTGGTCTGCCGCCGATTTTATTTTGTTTTCAAATATGTTAGGCCGTTTGTAATATGATTTTTCTTAAGATAAACAAAGAAGCATGCTCCACTAGAGTGAGAAATAAAATAGCTAATTCGCACAACTTCGTTTTGGTCTCGCGTAGACTCCCCCAGTCTTGCGCCTCGTGAAACTGACACGTCTGCATGTCTAGGCAATATTTAAATACAGATAATTTCATTGGCTCGTTTAAATGGGGCCGACATTTGACCTCATGCTTTGGGAACAACTTTCGAACTGGATTATCTCCCTCTAGATAGATGGCGCCGTGTGAAATACATGCCGAATCACAGCGATAATCTAAGGGTAGTATTTAGTGAAACGTGAAATGCCCTTAGCAATCTAAGATGCTAGATTGCAGTCTCCCATGCAATTTGGGCCCTCGGTGGCCGAGTGGTCTAACGCATCGCTGGTGCTGGTGGTCGCTAGCCTCACAGCGATGAAACGAGCCCCGCTGGTGCATGTATGAAAGTTTGCCAGTTACTTGTCGACGAGCGGTTGTTCTCTCCGGGTACTCGAGCTTCCTTCACCATTCCAACTGCCTGTCACCATATGAGTAAAATAACCTTGAGTGCTATATTAAACCAAATCCCCTGTCCCCATACAAGTTTCGGAGTTGTGTATAGTACTAACCAAGATATAGACAGAACAAGAAATTGTTGACGAACAGGATAAAGGGCCATAAATCTGTGGAAAATCATCGAAACGCGTCAAACACCAGACTGCACATCTGCAAATGTGCCAGTTATATCTTTCATGTAATGTCCGAAGTTCTCCCATGCAAGTTTCCAAGTTGTCCATTAAATAACCGAGATGTCGACCGGACAAGAAATCAGTGACTGACAGGATAACTCTGTGGAAAATCATCGAAACGCGTAAAAGCCTCACAGTGGTAGATACTTCATGTAGGAAGCTATTGTCAGAGTCTTTGTGCAGCTGAAAAGGCTCTAGTCTAGACACATTGTTGTCTCCAGACTTGGCTATTGTATGCATTGTTTTGTGATTCTTACATGGAGTATGAACCCTCACAGTGCACATCTGCAAGGTCATATGTCTTGGCCATGTAAGTTTTATTATTGTTTATCAAATAGTAACCGAGACATTGTCCGGACACGAAATTACAGACTGACGGGATAAAGGACGATACGAACGTACGAACCTTTGACAGAAGTAAATGTCGATTACAAGACCCCGTAGCCCGTTGGGCTGAGAGGTAAAAAATATAGCAAACGATGAACAATATGAACCGATAATTAAATACATACAAATTCGATTTCAATCATATTTAAAGATTGAAAAATGATTGCAAAGATCAACATTAATGATCCAATACCATAGAATTAAGAAGACAAATCACGATATAATTTCAACTTACCTCGGACAGAGGCCGTTCGTGTGCAGTTATAGAGAATCGCCAGCTCTCCAAAAACTTTAGCCGGTGCCATGGTACATAGTTTCTGTCCCTCTTTCGTTACTTCTACTTTGCCCTCTGAAATCCAGTAAAAATAAAAACATCAAGGCTATACGAAGAATCATAGTACCCGTCCGTCTTCGCGTCCTTAAATGCTCCAAATGCAGATGTGCAGATGTGTAAAATTAGACACCACGCGTCCAGGTTCTGTTGAGTCTCTTGATCAGTCTCCTTAACAAAGGATTAGACACATCAATCACGGACCTGCTAAGTCGTACTTGTTCCTCTACGTAGAAAAAGATATAAACCATACGCCGTCCCGTCTTCCCTCCATCTAGCCATGTGGTATAAGTTATAAACACTACTTCAGGCAGTCAAAAAAGATAAAGTATAGGAAAAAATATTTATTACCTAAGTGAGATGTTTAACTTTAGTTTGATGACTAATATATAGTCCTTCATAACAGACACGAGGCACGGATATCAACACTATTAAGATTTTGATGCATGTGTGGTGTATATTTGGGAAGTTTTGTGATAACCAGTTTATTGATATAACATTAATGTAGGCACGAGAATTGTCGACCCCTTCTCTCTACCACGAAACTAGCTTGTATTTATATTGTTATTGTATGTTTGTTTCGAGTTTGGTGTTAATATTGTCTGTTGACTAGGGTCTTTCGCGATCATGGTCGTGAAAATACTTCATAGACGATGTCTGGCTACTGAATGTAGAATCTGACGTTAGAACTAATGAGATTTTCCACCCAATTTCGAGTACAAACTGTCCGCAGGATTCGCAGTCACATTTTATTTCTAACTCTGAACATCATCGGTGGAGAACTGGCGACGATATTCCCGGTAGATTGCAGTGATCTCAAACTCCTCACACCGTCATGTAGTTCTCCCAGTTCGCGCATGCGCGGCGAGTGTGATACGAGTAGTGACTGAAGCTTTCCAGATAGTTCGAGAGTAAATTACGAAAGAAATAAATTGGGAGCCTTATTTTCTCGAGAAACCGTTTGAGTATGAGGAAACAGTTTCTCTATGTACCAATTACCTACACTACGGATGCTATCAAAGGATGAAGAACCCTTTGTGTTCACCTTTCAGTCATACTGGAAACTATAAACAACAAAACTCTAAATCTGTGGTTACCAGAACACTTCTGCAATAAACAAAGACGGATGGCACGCCACTAGCTTCTTACACTTTGAGGAGAAATTTATTTTGTATTATATCACCCATTATCGAGATTAAATACCTTCCGCAACCATACATTTAAATAGATGAAACGACACGGGTTTTGTGCGTTATTCTAGTGATTCGATACAATACCAGGGCCTACAGTTTCTACGATGGCTTATTATGGCCATTTGTCGGTATATGTTAGTTTTCTTGATTTTCTTAGTATTTTCAGTCAATTTTTCCCACTACAGTTTCTTCTTGTTCGACCCTTAATTGTTTTAGATGAATTAGATAGAAACGCCAATAACCGACGGTTAAAACGCAGACAATCACAAGAGAAAACCCTAAACACATACATGTAGCAAGAAAATCGGAAGAATTGAGAAAACTACGAAAACTATCATATTAATGTCATTGCTGTTCTCACGGACAAAAGTCATTAAGGCCGTATAAGATCATAACAGGCGGTCAATGCATGGGTAGGTTGACGTCCAAGCCCAACCAAATTACCCAATTTCATACTGAAAACTCCTCTCATGAGTTTATTGGCCCTTGTTCTCGAGAACATCAAAAAAGAGCCAAAATTTACTTCAATATACACACGCTAGCACAAGACATCGTCTCTCCTCATGTATACTCTAACACACACACAAAAATACTTTTAATGATATCTTGATTGTGGGGTCACAGTGACCTTGACATAAATTTTGGGAAATGACACATCGTCTCATCTTAATGTATCTACAAACACCAAAAAAATCATGATTTTTAACAATTTCCTAAGTTTGGGGACACACTGACCTTTGACCGTGACTTAAATTTTAGTATTTTGACCTTGACTTAAATTTTAGTAAATCTCCCGTTACATAAAAAATGTGATTTTTAACAATTTCTTAATTTTAGGGGGGTCACTGTTCTTGACCTTTGACCTTGACCCTCATTTTGGTACTTCAGACGTCTCTCCTTAATGTATCTACGGACACAACAGATTATGATCTTTTTAACAATTTCGTGATTTTGACTCACAGTGACCTTGATCTTTGATCTTGACCTAAACTATGATACATGACACAACGCCTTCCCTTACTCTATATACGGAAACAAAATCATGACAAAACAATTTCATGATTTTGGGGTCACAGTGACCCTGACCTTTGACCCTGATCTACATTTTGGTATGAAACATCTTTTTCACCCTAATGAATCCACTCACAAAAAAAACAATTTTCAATAACTTCCTGATTTTTAGGTCACAATGACCTTCGACCTCTTACCTCGACCAGAGCCACTCACCAAAAATTGGAACTGTAGATAGAAAACTGTCGATGATCACCTAGCGTATTCACTCACAAAAATGGCTATTGTGGATAGAAAACTGTTACAGATATAGACCGGACACGAACAGATCAATGATTTCCAAATTTCTAGAGCAGTGGCCTTTGACCTCTGACCTTGACCTCCGTTTTGGTAAGCGACACATCGTTTCCCACTAGGGTATCCACTCATCAATAATTGGAACTGAGGATAGAAAAAGATCTCAGATATAGACCGGACAGGAGAGGACGCCCGACGGAGCGACGGACGTACAAACGGACGGAAACCGTATCAGATAATACGTTCGCTTTTGAGCGGGCGTGTAATTGTCAATCTATGCAAGTGAGTCACGGTGTGAAACAAGTATTATCGCGTTTCATACAAAGGGAATTATTTATTGGCCTTATTCAAAAGGCCATGGATTAAAAATAACATGAGAAAATGATGGCCACTTTGAAGATTTTATTCGGTTGTACACGCTGCAAAAAAGAAAAAGGAACGCGGAGACAACCTTTCACAAGATTAATTACATATAGACGACTACTTAACCCTATCTTACCTGGGCAATTTGGGGGAGGGGGGGGGGGGGCTGATAGGTTTGTTATACCTGAGGCTAAGGAGCTGAAACTTACCACACTATACCCTTAGTTCAAGTTCTACCCGAAAATACGAAAAACGTCACAGTGACGTCATTTTCCCCAAAGGTATTTCTCGAATTTTGTTTGTATGTTATCCGTGAGCTCACATATCCCCGTCAGCTTTTCTACAGTCCCATGAGACAAAAAAAAATAATACTAGTACTTATTTAACAACGTGGAAATAAATAAACGGAATCTGATCTTGAAAAAAATGGGTCAAGGTCAATCATCTTCAACTTACTTCTGGATCATCGCCAGCTGCATACAAAGATTTAATAATATGATTCTTCAAGATAGAACATAATAAACAGTGAATGACCTTGTGAAAAGGTGAAGTCAACTTGGGTAGACTTCAAGTTCATCATCAGTTGCAGTTGTGTAATATGAAGTTGGATACCCTAACTATAATCATTCAAAAAATATTGCAAACACTAGAATTTGACCTTTTAAAGTAGGTCAAGGTCAGTCAGTCCCTAGGCTTCTGACCAATCACCAATGTTGTATGAATTTGGAGAGCCTGACTATAGATCTTCAAGAGATAGTGTGCTCCAAACTGACTATGGAAAGATGGATGGACAGACAGACAGACAGACGACGTCGATTACATTAACTCTTGGCCAAAGTTGGCCAAATCAAAATCAGTTGCTTTGGGGTTTGAGGTATACACGGAATTTGGTCAAAATCCACATCTCTGAACTGGAGTGCACAATTTCACATTTTCCCCATTTTCTGGCCTAGATGACCTTGATCTTTCACTGACCTTTTGACCTCAAAGTAGATAGGGTTATTCTCTGCCCCACATGCAAGGTAGAATCAAGTTTTGAACCAATTCTGGACATGGAAAAGGAGATTTCCCATTTTTACAGGTTCTCTTGCTTGAGTGAACTTGCCCATTTGACCTAAACATAAAATAACTTTCTTCTTTGTCCCATTGGCACTATATACGCAATTTTTGATATCAAATGATAAACTGAACTAGATATTTCCCTCTTTTTTTGCAGATTTTCTAGCCTTAGTGACCTTGACCTTTTGAGCAAGTAAGCTATTCCCCAATTATACCTTCAGTTAAAATTTGAAGCTAGTTAGTTTTCAAGTTATCGTGTTAACGGGAAAACGTGACGCACACACACACAAACACACCCACACACAAATAGCGATTCTATATCCCCCGACCGGGGTCAGGCGGGGGATAATTATCTGCTGTGAAGTTAAATATTTGTTGCTAAGTTTTACACAGAAAAGCAAAAAAAAATAAAAAAATACGAAGCTGTGCATCTAAAAACCCCTCGGCTCTGGGTACATTCATAATGTATTCAATTTGAACCAAGATGTCAGGAACACCAAGCAGTCAAGTCACAAATATATAGATTATCAAAAATTTTGCAGTTAGAAATGACCCCTAATGTTTCTGCCCAGTCAGAGAAACCGGTATTCATTGAATAAGTTTCTTGATGCATCAATGATGTATACCAAATTTAACATCGAGCATTTGAACGGTATCAGAGATAGAGATCATTAATGATTTCGCATAAAGTAAAGATGGCCGCCCATCCTTCCCGCCACTCAGAGGAACTGATGTGGTTATTCATTGAAAGTCTCTTGATACATTGATGCTGTATACCAAGTTTCGTATAGAACACTGAAATGGTATCAGAGATATACATCATTAAAGATTTTGCATAAATTAAAGATGGCCATCAAGGTTTCCGCCCAATCAGGGAAACCAGAACAGTCATTTGTCGTAAGTCTCTTGATGCATCGATGATGTATACCAAATTTTACATCGACCACTTGAACGGTATCAGAGAACGAGATCATTAATGATTTTGCATAAATTAAAGATGGCCGCCCATCCTTCCCCCCACTCAGAGGAACTGATGTGGTTATTCATTGCAAGTCTCTTGATACATCGATGCTGTATACCAAATTTGGTATAGAACACATAAATGGTATCAGAGATATATAATCATTAAAGTTTTTACATAAATTAAAGATGGCCGCCAAGGTTTTCGGTCAATCAGGTCCCGATTCAAAGTATCTGGATGTATCGATGATGTGTACCAACTTTGATATAAAGCAATTGAATGGTAACAGAGATATGTATTATTATCGATTTCGCATAAATTAAAGATGACCTCCAGCATTTCCAGCTAATCAGAAAAGCCGGTTTGGTAATTCATTGAAAGTTGCTTGATGTATCGATGATGTATACCGACTTTCGTACAGTTGAATGATTTCCGAGATATGGATCATTATCCATTTTGCATAAAATTAAAGATGACCGCCAAGGTTTTCACCCAATCAGGTCCCAATTCAATAGGCTTCTGGTCCTTGACTAGGAAAATAAGCATACCAAATTTGGAATTCTTCAGTGGGACCGTTTTCCGGCTATCTCGCTCACGTACGGACGTACGGACAGACGGACGTACAAGACGACGACAATACCCGATGGCCAAAATTGGCCGAGGGGAAAAAAACTGACGAAATGGCCACCATTTTAAATTTACCCATGATCCTCTGCTCAGGACGGTTATGCAAATAGGCTCAAAATGACCCCAATATGACAGGCTACAAAGTAACAAAGATTCAGCTCTGTATTTTTCTCCGTTTCAGAGCACGAGAGAAAAGTTCACTAGGGGAGAGGAGTGTGGCGGGGGAGGAACGGCGGGGGAGAAAGCCAGATAGTGTTAAAATGGAATGACTTTATTACTTTTGAACGATTGCACATCTGGCATTGAATTTATCCTGTTCAACAATCCATTGCTCACTTCACAGGTAGGCCATACACCTCTACCTGGTATACATATTCTCCGAATGTTGTTATACATTTTAAGGTAAGCTTTTCGCCGTATTAGCAACCGCTAAAACTGTTATAGCTATTCAGCGCCTCGCGCAAATAAAACCCACTCCCCCGTGAACACGGCGGATGCAGCGATCCGAAGATAAACTTGGAACCCCAAAATAGAACACAAAAATAGCCTAGCTATCTTTTCTTGTCAGACACCCGACTGAAGATCAGAAAAAAATACACAGATAATAAGTACCGAGGGCTAATAGTAGACGTCTATTTTGGGGTATGAAAGAGAAAGTCTATAGCGACGATAAATAAAGAACAGCATGTACACCTCAAAGTTTCGACTTACAGGAAGAAAATAACAGAGAAAAGATGCTGAAAGAGAAAGTCTAAACTAATTGAATATGTCTGTCTGAGTATATGGAGAGATAGACCCGCTCGCTTTCCTGTATCCTTACTCTCAATAATTGTGTTATGTAAACAAATACATCTCATGATTGGCTTTCACCAGGCCGACATTTATACTTATTACAGATACAGATTAAAAGACAGATGCTTTTCAAATGCTTCAGCTAATCGACCAAACTGGATATGGTCCTTAACCAGGTCTGGGACTGATCATCTTCATTTTTAATTATCTTTACTTTTTTTAAATAAAGCCTGAGACAGATTTTATCTAATCCTTTCTGAGACTTCCACTTTATCCAATCTGAGCTGAGCTTGGTCATCTAGACTTCCACTTAATCCAGTCTGAGCCCGGTCATCTAGTCTTTCGTTTAATCCAGCTTGAGCGCGGTCATCTAGACTTCCACTTAATCCAGTCTGAGCCTGGTCATCTGGACTTCCACTTAATCTAGTCTAGGCCTATCGTCTAGACTTTCACTTGATCTAGTTAGAGCCTGGTCATCTAGACTTCCACTTAATCCAGTCTGAGCCTTGTCATCTGAACTTCCACTTAATCTAGTCTGAGCCTGGTCATCTAGACTTCCACTTAATCCAGTCTGAGCCTGGTCATCTAGACTTCCACTTAATCCAGTCTGAGCCTGGTCATCTAGACTTCCACTCAATCCAATCTGAGCCTGGTCAGCTAGACTTCCGTTTAACGTAGTCGGAGCCTATCATCTAGACATCCACTTAATCCAGTCTGAGCCTGGTCATCTAGACTTCCACTCAATCCAGTCGGAGCCTGGTCATCCTGACCTCCACTTAATGCAGTCTGAGCCTGGTCATCTATAATTCCACTTAATGCAGTCTGAGCCTGGTCATCTATAATTCCACTCAATCCAATCTGAGCCTGGTCATCCTGACTTTCACTTAATTCAGTCTGAGCCTGATCATCTAGACTTCCATTTAATCTAGTTGAGCCTGTCATCTAGACTTCCACTTAATCCAGTCTGAGCCTGGGCCAGATCTCTGGTGCTAGTCCTGACAGTTGATTGGTTAAGGGGTTAATGAGGTGAGGTTGTTGTTGTTGATACAGAATGCTGAAGAGCGTATGCCTGAAGATATTGAGAATGCACGTGTAGTGCAGTTAGCTCCTGGACTTGTGTAAATGTTAATTAATGAGAGTGTAAGCAATAAAACGGTTCAACCATATGTTGACAATGAATTAGAAACAACTTCCGAAATTTATCTTCAATATTTTTGTTTACCAGTAAACACAGATAAAGTGGAAAAATTGTTTAATATTCATTTTCAAATTTATGAGTAAAATTAATCGCATTTACCATTATTTGTATGGATATCTTTCCTTTTCTGTATTTTGCGGAAGCTTCTTCCATATTGTGCATATATTAGATGGGCCGAAATCGATACAGTTTAATTGTAAATTTCCCCTATTATGGTTGTGTTTCATGCTTTACCATTTACAGAGGTCCGGGAACTTGCACTGAACATGCATTGTCATTATCTTCAGGTACAACTACCTGAATGGGTCAAATATTTGGACAGGATTCCCATCCGAGCAGCAAACCGCCGGCAGTGAGATCATAAATAGTAAAATCGATGTTTGACAAACATTCCGATTACTTTTCAATTCTGCATAAACATCTGTTGACCTAGAGTTAAAAATAATGATCTAGAGATCATTTTTCCCCGTTTATATGGGCAGAGCAAATGAAAAGTAGGTCGCTCACGTGCCAACTTGTAACCATCTGGGTCATCTATACGCGGTAAGACTGACCCTGGGGTCGTGTGTATCCATTTTCAGTCTACTTTCGACAACTGTAAGAGGGAATTTCCAGAAATCAATACCACCTGACTTCGTCAGCCAATCAGCTAAAGTCTACCGACGTGTAACCGATGTAACCCGCCATTTTCGAGTCATGTGATGTCCTACTTGTTCAAAATTACAGATCTACGACACCTCTTGGATGATACGAAAGTTACTCATACCTACATATTTTGTAAGCCCAGGCAATATCTGTTTCCGAAGTGGTATGAAAACCTGTAAATTATCAGATTTCTCGAGTCTGTTCTCCTCCGGATGAAGGCCGAACAGAATACGGTAAAGCACCGGATATCGCTCCGCGATAATGGAGACACACGATTCGCAAGCCATCTTATGGATGGCGAAGTGTACGCAAATGTTCACGTGCAAAACTGAAGGAGTTGTTCGGTCGGATTCAAACTGATCCGTGTGGAGTTTTTCCCTATACGTCACAGCCACGTCGTAAATGTCTGACCCTGCCGTCGGGGCAGGGTCATAGTGGAGTGAGCCTGTGAAACAGAGCATGTGCTGTGGGGAGGTTGCTTCAGGCATTGCCTTTTTCAGCATATTTTCCAGCATACTCTGTAGCAACAACATTCGACAAACAGGAAGTCGAAATCACAGAATCAAACTGGATATTTGGTATTGCCCATTGCCAAGAAATATATATTTACTCATTTAATACCACTCTCTTCCCTGCTATACCGTATCATGGCGGGGAACATTGAATCAGGCCGCTGTGCTCAGTTAACCCTGTGCAATCTGATCAGAAACAGATCCAGAACCGATTCTATAACTGTTAGCGCATCGCTTTCTGGTTTTTATTTTTCATTTTTTTAATTTTTTTTATTTTATTATTATTATTATTTTTTATTTATTACTATTTTTTAGAATCAGATTGACCATACTATTTATGGTTCAGACTCGACGGACCATAACATCGATGGTCAAAGATGGATGGTTAGTACGACCATAAAACAGGTGGTTAATATGACCATACTAGCTGTGGTTGGGTTTTACCATTAGAATGATGGTCAATTCTACCAATGATGGTATTTTCCGTCATATCTGAACCGGAAATGCTATGGTCAAATACAATATGACGGATAACACTAATCTAATACTATATCCCTGCAGGTTAATCTGAATTAATCTAAATACTATACCCCAGGTTAATCTGAACCGCACCGGCGATTATCGGTAATGTTCTTGTGAGTCTCTCGAAAGGCTTTCGGACTTACATTGATAGGGGAGATTACTCGCTCCCCTCTATCTCTCTCTCTCTCTCTCGCTCTCTCTGGCTCACTAGAGAAACAAATACCCAGTGTACGTCCAAACGAAAATAGGACCGCTGGAAAAGTCTTAGATGAGCACAGGCAGCAACACGGAGATAGAGTTACATTTTTACATATATATGAAAACCTACATCGCTCATGCCATATCTTGTCATTATTCTTCTGATATATCAGCCTTACTGTCAGCGTCTGTCGCGATCGCAGCTGTCTGCATCGCGGTGTACGACAGCTAAATTTGTGATGGACTCATCTAGCCGGTTAAACACTTTTGTGCAGATATCATTCCCTGAATGCTTTTCCGTGTATCATAGAAACCTGAAACCAGCTCAATGAGCTCAGAACTCAACATTATTTATTGAGGAAATTCAGATTGTTAGTACATTCGAAACCGTTGGTTTTGAGTCATGCCTACTAGACGATTCCGGCGTCACATCTGGAGATTTATAGGAAATTAATATATTAGGACTATTCGACAGTAAATCAGATCCCTACGTAGATTTCCGCTTGACAGTTCCAAATGGTTGGACACTTATTTTGGCTCTCGATACCAATCAAGAACCATGCTTCTGTCGGGCGTATTTTTTTCTGTGTATGTACAGCGTTCAGCCTTCGAGGGTCTCAGCGTTTGACAGACAAGTATGCAGTAATTCATATTGGTAATAGGAATTCCATGCGTTTAATCGTCTTCAGTTTCCTAAAAATCTGGCAGTTATTTGTATGTCTTTTACACAAATTGAATAGACGCCTAAATGCAGCAACAGCATACAGTCATATATTAAATACGGCATTCTGTTCGCTAAGAAATGAATTATTACATAACGAAATTATGTCGGCAAACATGTTGAAATTAACCTGTCCGAAAAAGGCGCATTAATAATATGGCAGGAAATTGAGTCGTAACAGGGACACGTGGAATTAATTCTAGATGCGGAAGGATGTGACAGCGAAGTAATCAGTCACCGAGAGAATGTCCACCAAAATTTCATATATGCAAGTCTCTCTCTCGATGCAAAAAATAATCAGAGGGACTGACGAGTGATCCATTCCGGATTCAAATAAACCGTCATTTTCTAAAAAGAATGGAATATAACAAGACAGATATTAATTGAATAATCGATTAATTAGTAAATTCCAACTCACCCTCCATGACGTAGACTAAAGAGCCGACATCACCTTCTTTAATTATCACGGCATCCTTACAATATTCCACTGGGTACATACAGTCAACGATCTCCCGGATCTGAGACATATCCAAGTTCTTCATGAAGTCATTGTCTAATATTGCCGACTTTATAAGATCTCTGGAACTGAAAATAATCAAAACAAATATTCAGCATACAAGTAATTATAAGCAGTGTCCACAGGGACATATATGCTCCGCCAGATATACGGCGTGTAGTTACATGTGCCCGTCGAGAGAATAAATTACATATGATGGTCAATGGAGTGGGTGAGTGAGTGAGTATAGGATGTAACGTCATTGGCAACTATATTTGAGTCATATCGCTACGTACCGACTAGGCACTACCCAGCCAAGTTGTGTTCCTGTTGCTTCGAAGAAACAGATCTCTGAAGCAACCAGACACCCGCCCACCCTATAAACACTAAGGATCGCACGCAAGACACAGACGTGACGCTTACATTAGTGCAATAAAGACAAGTGCATTTACAGTGCTAGACATCACATTATCAAGTTTCTGTTGCTTCTCAGCAACATGCATTAAAGCAACAGGAACCCGTGCTCACCGGTCGCCCAACAACCACCCGCGATGGTCAATGAATAATAATTCCACAACAATTACTGTCAACCCCAAATTATTTCTAAGCTCCACATACCTGCGTATACCATCATACATTGCGAAAAGATTACTTTAAGAGAAGACAGATCTTTGAGATAGATTTACGCCAAAGCTGCAGTTATCTATTTGCATGGTTGCATCTACGTGAACTTTTGTGAACTCAGATGACGTAAACCAAGATATTATCCTGAAAAGGCTATAGTCACATTTGGCATAGTGTGACCTTGGCCTTTGAAATAAATTGAGCCCCAAACTCTTTGGCTCATAAGAGGGAACGAGAATGATATATGCTAAATGATAAAGACACAGAGCGGACCATGTTAGAGTCAGTTTCGGGGAGTTGTGACCTTGACCTTGACCTATTGGCCTCGAATGAATAAACTTCTTACCACATGGGCAGCACACCTGTAGATTTTCGAGAAGTTTGGTTAATCATATCTCAATAAACAGTCCAAGCAATGCTAGATTCGATAAATTTTGGAGTGCAGTGACCTTGACCTTGGACATATTGACCTAAAACCAAAGAGATTTCTTTGAAATCACATAAAAAAACCACACCTGTGAAGTTTGTTGTTGTTCAGTGGCACGAAACTCGATCGATTGTAGTGTGTGAGAGATATCCCGATGAAATGCCATTTCAACTGAAGTCGGAGTAGCATAAAACGTGAAAAGATGACTGATTCTGACTGATGACTGAAAACAGTTCTTCAGCAACAGGAAAATGCTGATGTTGTCGGAAAGGCGTTGTCAAATTTTAAAACACGACGAATTTTGTCCGTTCAAGGTTATTTCAAGTTGTTCTAGAAAGTCATAAAGTACATGGATACCTCAGGATATATACATTTAGTATCATACATTGTCGAATATAATGTGAGCCTTTTTAACATGGCGACCTATACAGAGAAATTCGTTTTTTCCGAATCCTGTTTAACTCCGCAATTTTGGATGCATCTCTTATATGCAAACAGCCGCCGAGCTTCATACAAGTCCTTATTTATTACTTCAGTTTAGTGGAACTCAGTTATTGTTTTTTTGGTTTTAATAATAGAAGCTATTCTGACGTGCAATAATTATTCTACTCTTAAACCATTAATGTTTATGGACGTCTGTTAAGTTGAGAATAATGAAACGATTATTGAAAAAGAATGCGTCATATTAAGCGGATAAGAGAAGCCATTGAAGTAAAAGAGTTTCATTGTTAAGCCACATTTTCTCAAGTGAAGCACTAAGACGATCACTCAGGGAAAATGATCCGAAATTAGAGACAGACAGCTCATCAATTGCTGGTGTTTTCTAGGTCTGCCCTCAGTTATATGTCGATACCGTGTGAGCGAGTAAATTGATCTATGCCTGTTAATTGGGTTAAAGACAGACAGACTTGTGAATTATTTAAACAGTTAGCACAGTGAAGCTAATACGGTTTGAGGATTTCGCCAACCTCACGAACCTTAAAACCCAACAATTTCTACCCCATTGGATTTATTTTGCTTTTTCGACCATTTTCTCCTGCTAGGTCATATCAAACTTACAGAGCTTGGAATGCCTATGATGGCTTGTGTTGCGATTTTTACCTAAGGCACTTGCAAACTAACGATTTATTGATCACATAGTCTAGAAAAAAAAGAAATAAAACACTATCAGTCATTTAGAAAATATATGACAGTTATTTTCAATGCTAACTTTAGCCTACTGATCCGAGCCAACATGGTCTGGGAACAAGCTCTTGGAGTTCGCTATACGTTTCAAGTCAATCATCGACCAATGAAAGCGCTCGTGAGAAACCGCATCACAGCGTGTAATGTTTTGGCATTAGCCAATTACGACTTCTGTCAATCTAATTAAAATTAAATCCTATCTGCTTCCCCATTTGAAGGATCTAACAGGCTTGCAGTAACTCGAGTGTCAACCAATCTTGAGAACGCTTCACAGTGCCTTGAAGGAAACATCAATGATAGAGAATTTTTGGTTGGCTCAGTCGACTTAGACGCCGCGCTGGAGGGATGTCTTTTCATGTTGCTGCGGTCCCGACATTGTGGCACCATAATACGGGGTAGATATATGGACTGGTCTTTGGTGTAAACATTGGGGTAAACGGACACGGTGACTCTATCTCCCCTCCCCGACTGCAAGTGTATTAGTCCAGATGTCATCATGCTATTAAATATTCAGGGTATTGCATAAACATCTCTGGAATGGGCTAAAATGTGGGTAACGAGGCCGGAATAATAACATCGGTCGTTGTCAAAAACGGTCGGTATTCTCAATTCCAAATTAATTCATTTCTCTATTACATATAGAGATATAACTTTTGGTGTCTAACCCAGTAGTGTTTGGATTAAGGAATCAATAAATCAAAGATTCAATTTATCTAATGGTCATCAATGTCATTATTCCGGCCCGAAAGCTCGACAATTTAATGCTTCCTTTCGTCCAATGCTGCGGAATGACCATCCTCGATACACCAAGTAATATCTCTATTGTACAAGTACCCCTGGTACACATGAGAACGAATCGTATTCTTGGAACATACAAGTGTAAATTTCAGTCTATCAGCAAAGTCACATCCTGTGTATATTGACCAATCAGGTAACTTGTTTTGCGCGACCATGGCATATTATCATGTGACAACATATTCGTATGACGGTGTGGAGGCTAAAAATGTCCGGTGGCTAAGAATGTCCCACTCCTGTCTTCTAACCCAGCTAGGACACATTTTTCCACAACGGGGACAAGTGTCCGTCCTTGGTTGCAATTGAAAAGGAGATAAAAAGGGACACTAATCACCAGAACATTCTTATCCATCACACCGGTACAGTGAAGGTACCAGACCACTATTAAAAATAGTGCCTTTAGGCAACCTCTGCCAGAGAAGTGAATTGTTTTCAATATTTTTTCCAGTCTCTGTTGCGAGGAATAATTGAAGGCCAGTGGAAGGTGATTGGAGTATGGTATGTGTTTGGTTCCGCTGTGAGTTTGATTTTAACTCAAGGCCTAATAAGGAGTTGCTAAGAGGGACTATTTGGGTGCCTGTGCAGCGCTTTCTGAAAGCAGAGAAAAAAGCCAATATTATGACGTCATTTGTAGGAGCGCGCATAACTCAAAATTTCAATGGGCGACCCCCGTCAAGAAGTCTGTCCGGTTGTAATACTTGAATTAAAGTACTTCTGGCCGAAATATGGAAGTCGAGACTTAATTAATGAATCGAGGAGATGCAATTACGTTAACAGTTTTTAACATTGCCGCCAATGTAAATTTTAATAGTGGTCTGGACCCTGAAAGTGTGCGGAACGCGGTCTGCTATCCAAGATGGCCAATTAAAGTTTCGCTTTTGGCTCAAAAGAAAAAGCTTGGCGGTGTGAAAATGCAGAGTGATACACACAGATATAAGAACGAGTATGGGTAATGCTGTATCACGGGTTTATATAATAGCCAAAGCGGGTTTGAAAGGTCAGAGGAGGCAGTATGTGAAAGAAGTCGTATAATTGTAGCAGAAAAGACAGTTCAATGGCAGGATATGGTCATAATACCTTCAACATCTCGTTTACGGATGAAGAGCCGCGTGCATTCAATACACGCGTTTCGTCCAGAAGATTTCCGAACAAACTACACAACCTCAAACTGCCCTGTAACCATGCACTCACTACAGTATGGCCTCTTGAAGCCACCAAGGGGCACAATTCTTTGATGACAAACTGCTGTGTTTTGTACTCAATGCTCTTACGTTCGTACTCATCGAGGCAGAGTGGGACTAGACTTGGATATCAACTGTCTCCATGCCAGGGAGCGATCTACAAATGCCCCAGTCCTCACAAGACTGGCTGACTGAAAATAATTTCAACTGAGGAGTTCACTGCATTATGGAAGAGAGGCCCTTTGATAACGTTTCAGTGAAGTCGCGCAGAAGATCGTAATCTCACGCGAGACTCTAATTCGAAATTGAAAATGACATGGGGAGACTCGGACGTTTCGAAACCCACACGTGACACCGCTCTGCAAAAGGGCCAATTGTGCAAGGGTATATCAAAACCGCCAACAGACGGCGATCGATATTTGACTGTTTGCTTCTCCAGCACTCGCTGCCTAAATAATTTCCGTCTTGGCAACAGGATATGTCTCGTGAACGCCAACGTTGGTAAAATATTAAATAAAACCATGTTCACAAACTGGTCCGTATGTACTTGACTTTTTGCATTGACCTACTTTCGTGACATTTGACCTTTGTGACGTCACTTCCGCTTCCGGTCACATGACCGAAAGTGACCTTTGATTCCTGCGCATTTGCATAACACCGGATAAAATGGTGTGCAGGGGTCAAAGGTCACTTCCGATATAATTCTATCTTCGAGTATAAACGGGTATGGCCGAGTGCTGCTAGAAAATAAACCTTGTTACTGGTTCAAAGAATCAAAGAAACGGGACAAACGGGAGAACATATAGAAAAGTGTGTTCATGTGTTCGTTCAAAGGGACACATGAAAACGGTCAAAGAAAAAATGGTGGTCTGCTTTACAAGAAGAACTGATATGTTCGCAATTAGCCGGATAGCCGACACACGAAGACGCTGAGGATAGTCACCTATTTTATACCTGTAGGCACAACCCCTAGCTCTCAGCCGGCGGGGACTCGGTACAGTTCAACACTAACTCGTACAGGCAGCTCGAATATATAGACTGTTATTTTGTACGATTTATTTGCGTCGGCAAAGTTTCTCCAATATATCTACTTTTCTTTCCAATATTTCTCAAATGTGATGAAAAATTTCATCCGAATTCATTTTTAGAAATGCTGTATAATCACCCCATGTAGAAGCATTTGCGTTATCGTAATTTGTTGGAGTTTTTACATCACCTCATGCTTCTACCTTTAATGGAGCTAACACAAAAATGATCTAAGTACAGTCATTGGTGCATGTATGAGGGAGCATGTGTAGGGCGGTGTGGGGGAACGCGCTGCACGGCATACTCTGTATGGGACCTGATCAACATTAGATGATATGGATACAGATGTAAAGAAGATATAACGGGGAATTACCGATGGCTATGCGTCATTGGTACATGTATGAGGGAGCATGTGTAGGGCGGTGTGGGGGAACGGGCTGCACGGCATACTCTGTATGGGACCTGATCAACATTAGATGATATGGATACAGATGTAAAGAAGATATAATGGGGAATTACCATGGCTATGCGTCATTGGTATGAGGGAGCATGTGTAGGGCGGTGTGGGGGAACGCGTTGCACGGCATACTATGTATGGGACCTGATCAACATTAGATGATATGGATACAGATGTAAAGAAGATATAATGGGGAATTACCGATGGCTAAGCGTCATTGGTACGTGTATGAGGGAGCATGTGTAGGGCAGTGTGGGGAAACGCGCTGCACGGCATACTCTGTATGGGACCTGATCAACATTAGATGATATGGATACAGATGTAAAGAAGATATAATGGGGAATTACCATGGCTATGCGTCATTGGTATGAGGGAGCAATTGTAGGGCGGTGTGGGGGAACGCGCTGCACGGCATACTCTGTATGGGACCTGATCAACATTAGATGATATGGATACAGATGTAAAGAAGATATAATGGGGAATTACCGATGGCTATGCGTCATTGGTACATGTATGAGGGAGCAATTGTAGGGCGGTGTGGGGGAACGCGCTGCACGGCATACTCTGTATGGGACCTGATCAACATTAGATGATATGGATACAGATGTAAAGAAGATATAATGGGGAATTACCATGGCTATGCGTCATTGGTATGAGGGGGCAATTGTAGGGCGGTGTGGGGGAACGCGCTGCACGGCATACTCTGTATGGGACCTGATCAACATTAGATGATATGGATACAGATGTAAAGAAGATATAATAGGGAATTACCGATGGCTATACGTCATTGGTACATGTATGAGGGAGCATGTGTAGGGCGGTGTGGGGGAACGCGCTGCACGGCATACTCTGTATGGGACCTGATCAACATTAGATGATATGGATACAGATGTAAAGAAGATATAATGGGGAATTACCATGGCTATGCGTCATTGGTATGAGGGAGCAATTGTAGGGCGGTGTGGGGGAACGCGCTGCACGGCATACTCTGTATGGGACCTGATCAACATTAGATGATATGGATACAGATGTAAAGAAGATATAATGGGGAATTACCGATGGCTATGCGTCATTGGTAGGAGGGAGCATTTGTAGGGCGGTGTGGGGGAACGGGTTGCACGGCATACTCTGTATGACCTGTGCCCATTGTAATACGATGGAGTGCCCAATCAAACCAAACCAAACCAAACCACATTAAGAAAAGTATATGTATTTTCTGATTACGCATATGTTTTTATTTCTATCAAACAATTCTTTGCCCCAGTTTCGTTAAAATTGTTCCGAAATTAAGCAAACTGTAACCAATATCTGTTCTTCTCTTTCTTGCATATTTCTCCCATTGTCAGAGTCTGTAAGCTCATAAACGATCGGTAGTAGCTAAATAATTTGATGCTATGAGAAATTTGATGCTATGAGAATGTTACTGCACTGAGCCGCTAAAAACTCCTTGCTGTTCTTGACCACTGCCACATCCAGCTTGACCGTATATTGTTGAATACGAGTGGGTTATCTCCCTTACAGCTTCATTACATCAAGCCAATTTCTACATTCCCACCTCGAACTTGCCTGGATATATCTGACCTTCTTTAATGTTCAAAGAGCTCATAAATAAACACGAGACGCCAATGGCCTCGAATACATTCGAATTTCGAAATGTGTCATAAAAGAGCGCTGACTGACCTATATATTGGGGGGGGGGGGATTTGGCTTAATGTCACACTCACGGTTGTTTCACTCATATGGTGACAGTCCAATTGGTTGGTGGAGCAAGCCGGGGTACCCGGAGAGAACCACCGCCCGTCGACAAGTAACTGACAAACTTTCACACATGGACCAGCTGGGCTCGAACCCGTGCCGGTTCAGCAATGTGAGGCTAGTGGTCACCAGCGAAGCGCCTTATACCATGTTAGGCGGAATGACGTAGCTAACTGAGGATGATGTCACCCTACAGACAATCGGCTATCAGGTTCTGATTGGTTCGTCTCTCGTTCGAAGGTGAAATATACACCTCGGATTTTGAACACTGAAAGGAGTCATATATATCAAGGCAGGTTCCAAGTGGGATCGTAGAAATTGTCTTGTTGTAATGAAAATGAGTCCCTCCAGGAGAACCTTGTCCTTCCACAAATACATACAGTCCCGACAACTGACATTATTATACCTCACTGTGTATTCGTTTATTTTAATTGGTTGAGACACCATCACGTGCTATTCTGCAATTCTTGAGGTCTTATGAAAAAGATCTCGTCAATGTAATGTCCCACGATCTCGCGCCGATATCACACGATCACGCGCTGACGTCACACGGCAGAGGCACTGTCACAGGGTCTCGCGCAGTTATCGCCCGTGAACAGACTCTTTCGTAGCATTGTCGTCTGTTATGCTGTCATTCGCTGTAATCACGATGGCGTGTACAGATGGAAAGCGTTTTACGTTTTTCGCTGCTTTGGTTTTCTCTTTACACTGTACGTCTACTTGTATTGTCTGTGGCTTTTTTCGGTATAATAAAACAGATATTGCATGCTGTGAGGTGTGATATCACGATTTGTCAGCTCTCGAAGGTGATGTTTAACTCGTGTTCCGAACTCGAGCTGACAAATCGTGATATCACACCTCACAGCATGCAATATCTGTATAATGTGCAATAGAGCAATAGAGAAATTATAGAGCACGCACCAACTGGTGTATGGTAACTTCCGGTAACGAACTGCACGTGGTCCATGTATAAATAGTTCAAACAACACAGCTATGGCATGCTCGAGACGAGAACACAAGTTCTTGCAAAATCTAATTTCCGCACGGTAAACAGATGGCAAGAATGTTATTAAAACATTTAATGATTCATTAAATTCAGCTAGGTTCTCTTGAGGAAACTTGAAAACAGAACATGCAGAGCAGAGACCCGTTAAGTTGGTTCTCCGGTTATTATTGGGGCAAAGAAGGTGCGAGTCATACCCATCGTCCCATCCTCATACGCAGGTCCATACACACTAACTCAAATTGAGCATCGTTCCCGATTTCCAACAAAGAGTGAGCGAGTGGATATGATTTAACGTAGCTTCCAACAATATTCCAGTCATATCACGGCGTTTGGGTCCTATTTCTTTTCACACCCGGGATTCCACGGGCATGAAACGGCTGTTCCTGTTCCCTTTCACAACCAGCCCGGGTGCCCCAATTGAAAAGATAATTCTTTTTAACGCTAGGTCAACAGAGGTATTATGCAGACTTGAAAAGTAATCGAAATGTTCGACAAGCATCTATTTTACTATATATGATGTCACTTCCGGTGATGTGCGCGAAGGCCCCAAATCCGGTCCAAAAATCTGACTGGTGGCTGGGGTATTATTAGACCCCCAGCGAGGTGGTTGATGAAATACCCTCACAAATTTCTTGGGGAAATCCTTGCGTCAATGTCTGGTCATCACGCACGAGCTGTAGAGAGGCATCACACCATCCAATTTCAGTAAACGCAGATATAATATCACGGAATATTCCCCTGATTACCATCTTGATTTTACCTAAATTGCACCACATCACACAGAACGTTGGCGAGTGAGAACGAATGGACGAAAGCAGTCTCCAGCGGTTCGCTTGATGGCCTTGATCAGCGCCCCCAGCGCGAGATGTTGTCTATATTACAGCGGTCCGTTTTGCATAAAGAAGCCTGAAGCAAGGAAATATGGCACATTGTTTGTAAATTGCTAAAGGATTGGCAGATTAAATTAGTTTCAAACTCGGCGAAAATACTGGTACCCTATGGTACGTTATTTAGGACAGGACAGGGGTTTAAATGGGTTCATTGAAATGATCAGGTGATAAAAAAAATCCGAAATTCTGCATCATTCCTTTTCAGAAAATAGAAGGGTGTTGACGCAATGTTGACAAGACAATGCATCCAGTGCTTGATAATAGTAATTATCAACCGTATAGCGATGCATCAACTACAGGGTTAATGTGAAAATTATTCAGAGTTGACGTGTAGGCCGATGTCTTCCCGTCCTCTATATGAAATAACGTGCACCTTTCTTGATCAAACGTCTCATTTGTTGCGCATTTGGCCTTTCGGTACACCATCTTGTAGACGGGTATATCGGTCACCATATAAATATAGACGACATGGGAGTTCTGGCATCTTCAATCAATTCACTAAATATATATTCTGCTACTACTATAGGTCTTATTATGTCGATGTGAAAGGAAGAGAATATCCCAGCAAACAATGTACCTTTTCATATGTTTCTCCTCAGGAAAATATGTCTAACCTGCGATGTATATCAGGGAAGAAGTCTTTTCTGGGTTATTAGATAGGAGCTGGACGTTCTTTCCTACTGGACATTCTTTCCTTCCACAGCGGTCTGGCCCGCAAACTCACAAACTCCGCTCGAGCTCCTGTCAAACACAGTGCCGATCGTGAACTTGCTAGACGTCTGACGCAATCAGTCAGTCTGCAGTCGGTCAGTCTCCAATCAGTCAGTCTGCAATCAGTCGGTTTGCAGTCAGTCTGCAATCAGTCAGTCTACAGTCGGTCAGCCTCCAATCAGTCAGTCTGCAATCAGTCGGTTTGCAGTCAGTCTGCAATCAGTCAGTCTACTGTCGGTCAGCCTCCAATCAGTCAGTCTGCAATCAGTCGGTTTGCAGTCAGTCTGCAATCAGTCAGTCTACAGTCGGTCAGCCTCCAATCAGTCAGTCTGCAATCAGTCGGTTTGCAGTCAGTCTGCAATCAGTCAGTCTACAGTCGGTCAGCCTCCAATCAGTCAGTCTGCAATCAGTCGGTTTGCAGTCAGTCTGCAATCAGTCAGTCTACTGTCGGTCAGCCTCCAATCAGTCAGTCTGCAATCAGTCGGTTTGCAGTCAGTCTGCAATCAGTCAGTCTACAGTCGGTCAGCCTCCAATCAGTCAGTCTGCAATCAGTCGGTTTGCTGTCAGTCTGCAATCAGTCAGAGTACAATCAGGTTGCAGTCTACCAGTCTGAAATCAGTCAGTCTGCAATCAGTCTGAAGTCAGTCAGTCTTCAATCATTCAGCCTGCAATCAGTCAGTTCTGCAATCAGTCAGTCTTCGTCAGTCAGTCTGTCATCAGTCAGTCTGCAATCAGTCGGTCTGCCATCAGTCGGTCTGCCATCAGTGTCAGTCTGCGATCAGTCGGTCTGCCATCAGTCAGTCTGCAATCAGTCGGTCTGCCATCAGTCGGTCTGCCATCAGTCAGTCTGCAATCAGTCGGTCTGCCATCAGTCAGTCTGCAATGAGTCGGTCTGCCATCAGTCGGTCTGCCATCAGTCAGTCTGCGATCAGTCAGTCTGCGACCAGTCAGTCTGCGATCAGTCGGTCTGCGATCAGTCGGTCTGCGATCAGTCGGTCTGCCTTCAGTCGGTCTGCCATCAGTCGGTCTGCGATCAGTCGGTCTGCGATCAGTCGGTCTGCCATCAGTCGGTCTGCGATGAGTCGGTCTGCGATCAGTCGGTCTGCGATCAGTCAGTCTGCGATCAGTCTGAAGTCAGTCAATCTTCAACCATTCAGCCTGCAATCAGTTCCTCTGCTTTAGTCGGTCTGTCATCAGTCAGTCTGCGACCAGTCAGTCTGCGATCAGTCAGTCTGCGACCAGTCAGTCTGCGATCAGTCGAGACCGATCAGTCGGTCTGCGATCAGTCGGTCTGCCATCAGTCGATCTGCGATCAGTCGGTCTGCGATCAGTCGGTCTGCGATCAGTCAGTCTGCGATCAGTCTGAAGTCAGTCAATCTTCAACCAATCAGCCTGCAATCAGTTCCTCTGCTTCAGTCGGTCTGTCATCAGTCAGTCTGCGACCAGTCAGTCTGCCATCAGTCAGTCTGCGACCAGTCAGTCTGCGATCAGTCTGAAGTCAGTCAATCTTCAACCATTCAGCCTGCAGCCGTATGAACCCATGTACTTCAAGAACCTCATGGTACTCATATGAACAGTCACAATCAAAGCGTGACTGAGATACATCCTTATTTAGATGACAACGAATATTATGGATTAAGAATACTGATCAGCGATACGGATTTGATATTTTTGGAACATCATGATGTCTTGCCGGCACCATTGAAAACTGTTGACCGCTTCTCTCTTGTAAGAAACAAGCCTATGTTTTTGTATACTATGATTGTCTTTTTGAATTTGGTGCTAATACTGTTATATGGAAAATGGAATAGGTCTTTGGATTATGGACGCGGATATTCTCTAATGGACGACGGCTGGATTATGAATGACGGACTAGACGCTTGCAATCAGTTCCTCTGCTTCAGTCGGTCTGTCATCAGTCAGTCTGCGATCAGTCTGAAGTCAGTCAATCTTCAACCAGTCAGCCTGCAATCAGTTCCTCTGCTTCAGTCGGTCTGCCATCAGTCAGTCTGCGATCAGTCTGAAGTCAGTCAATCTTCAACCATTCAGCCTGCAATCAGTTCCTCTGCTTCAGTCGGTCTGTCATCAGTCAGTCTGCGACCAGTCAGTCTGCCATCAGTCAGTCTGCGACCAGTCAGTCTGCCATCAGTCAGTCTGCGACCAGTCAGTCTGCCATCAGTCAGTCTGCCATCAGTCAGTCTGCGATCAGTCTGAAGTCAGTCAATCTTCAACCATTCAGCCTGCAATCAGTTCCTCTGCTTCAGTCGGTCTGTCATCAGTCAGTCTGCGACCAGTCAGTCTGCGATCAGTCAGTCTGCGACCAGTCAGTCTGCGATCAGTCGGTCTGCCATCAGTCAGTCTGCGATCAGTCTGAAGTCAGTCAATCTTCAACCATTTAGCCTGCAATCAGTTCCTCTGCTTCAGTCAGTCTGTCATCAGTCGGTCTGTCATCAGTCAGTCTGCCATCAGTCAGTCTGCGATCAGTCAGTCTGCGATCAGTCGGTCTGCCATCAGTCAGTCTGCGATCAGTCAGTCTGCGATCAGTCTGAAGTCAGTCAATCTTCAACCATTCAGCCTGCAATCAGTTCCTCTGCTTCAGTCGGTCTGTCATCAGTCAGTCTGCGACCAGTCAGTCTGCGATCAGTCAGTCTGCGACCAGTCAGTCTGCGATCAGTCGGTCTGCCATCAGTCAGTCTGCGATCAGTCTGAAGTCAGTCAATCTTCAACCATTTAGCCTGCAATCAGTTCCTCTGCTTCAGTCAGTCTGTCATCAGTCGGTCTGTCATCAGTCAGTCTGCCATCAGTCAGTCTGCGATCAGTCAGTCTGCGATCAGTCGGTCTGCCATCAGTCAGTCTGCGATCAGTCTGAAGTCAGTCAATCTTCAACCATTCAGCCTGCAATCAGTTCCTCTGCTTCAGTCGGTCTGTCAACAGTCGGTCTGCCATCAGTCAGTCTGCGATCAGTCTGAAGTCAGTCAATCTTCAACCATTTAGCCTGCAATCAGTTCCTCTGCTTCAGTCAGTCTGTCATCAGTCGGTCTGTCATCAGTCAGTCTGCCATCAGTCAGTCTGCGATCAGTCAGTCTGCGATCAGTCGGTCTGCCATCAGTCAGTCTGCGATCAGTCTGAAGTCAGTCAATCTTCAACCATTCAGCCTGCAATCAGTTCCTCTGCTTCAGTCGGTCTGTCAACAGTCAGTCTGCGACCAGTCAGTCTGCGATCAGTCAGTCTGCGACCAGTCAGTCTGCGATCAGTCGGTCTGCCATCAGTCAGTCTGCGATCAGTCGGTCTGCGATCAGTCGGTCTGCGATCAGTCGGTCTGCGATCAGTCAGTCTGCGATCAGTCAGTCTGTGATCCGTCGTTCTGCCATCATTCAGTCTACAATCTGTCACTCTGCATCAGTAAGTCTGCAATCAGTCAGTCCACAATCAGTAAGTCTGCAATCAGTCAGTCTGCGAACAATCTGTACGAATCAGTCAGTCGGCAATCAACTAGACTGCAATAACTTTCTATGCGGAACAAACGCAGTATATTCTCACATCTCACATGTTTACGCTCCAAGTCGCCAGACGTATGCAACTACGCTCCGAGCGTATGCATTACTTTATGAGTACATGCATTAACCCTCTGAGCGCATGCAATAACGCCCTAAGCGTCTGCCGTAACGCTCTAATCGTATGCAATTGCACTCTGGGCTTATGCAATAACGCTTTGAGCGTATTTAATAACGCTTTGAGCGTATTTAATAACGCTTTGAGCGTATGCAATAACGCTATGAGCCTATGCAACAACGTCCTAAGCGTACCGTATGCAATAACGCCTCAAGCATATAAAATTACCCTCTGTGCTTCAAGCATATGTAAGTGCGCTCTAAGCATAATTAATCACGCTCTGGCTTGCGAAACGTGAAAACGGGGCATCTGGGCCCCCTCCCTCCTACATCACCCATCCGTTAACATTTTTGGAATATTTGGTCCCATGTGACTTATTAATATGAACAAATTCTTAGAGTATGCAGTAATACTGCGTTTGCATTACTGTCAGTGAAACCCAGCAAGATTATATGCGAATTATTGCGATACGTGAGCATAATATAGGCCAACGTGTCCATTAATAAAAGTATGCGATGGGAAATCGATCAACATTACTCTAATATGAGCTTATGCTGCGCCATCACTTTCGGCTATTTGATGTGAATTTGATTGGATATTATTGACTTCGTGTTGAGTATTTACACCATTATTAAATATGCTTGGTCAACTAGGAGGGCAACTGTTTGTTCAGTCAGCACTTATCATCGAGAGCCATTTAGTAGGGATTAAAGTTATTAGGGCGCGGTTTTGCTGAACGTAATGCATTAATGAACGGCCAGATGTTAACCTGTCATTTTCACAGTCCGCGCATTGTTAACGAGTAATAGCTCACAGGATGTCAGAGTAGAATTTGCTTGGATTTGTTTTTGTTTAGTTTTGTTTTTTTGTAGGGAAAAGTTGTAATTTCACCGTGATCGACAGGGTATTTACAAAAATGCTGAAGTAGACCAATTTGATGAAGGATCATTCAAAGAGCCAAATGTCGATACCTCATTTATTTTCTCAAAATTTAACCCAGATCCTTTTCTATGGAATTTTATGTTTTGCAATTGAACAGAGAATAAGGTATCTCGTATGATAATAATATATTTTATGGATTACGCAGCGTAAAGCCTCTCAGATCGATAACAGCGGCTGTATCGATGAAATTCATTATTAACACAATAAATCACGTCGCGACTGTTAATTAGTATATGTGATACCTTCTCCAGGTTGCCACACGTGACTCGCGCCTCTTGAATCCCATTATTGCAGGAGTGTCTATACTACGCACCTGTTCTTAAAGAATTGACATAGATTTTCTTTCTCTGCCCTTGGATGTTTTCTTTCACATACATGGATTCTATGTTTATCCGATTACTTAGCGTACAAGTCCAGACAACCAACGCCATTATATCCGGACACCGATTTAACGCATAAAGGAATTATTTTGGTTTCGATCTACTCGATACTGTTCTATGCATTAGCGAAAGAAACGGAATTACCTTGGGTGTGGCAAGTCGCCGAGACAACATTCAATGGATATATTCGATATATGTATATATTTCTATATCTGTAGACAACATGTGTACATGCACTGAGGATTCCTAGATATTCAATGTGAGGAATATAGCTTATAATGATGATGGTTGTACGGAGTCATTTAGAGGCTGATAAGTTCGTCATGTTGTTGCAGAGATCAGGCCCGTGTTTCTCTAGTTATCACCATCCATTCGTTGTTGATGTCGTGACGGGAATATCATCCTCCATAATTTAGGTCATGGTAATCCCTAAATCCTCGAAGAGGGTTTACCTGGACCTTTTTGGTGATTCAGGTGAGTGCTCGAGTCGTTGCGTCTATTACACAATCTCGTACATTTCATCCCCAGCGTTTTGTTTTTTTGGATTAGCGCGTCGGTATCTGAAACCCCTCGAGGTATTTATATCCAATACTGCTATCGGTAACTAACCACGCCATCGTAACCTATCGATTGATACACTGGCTCGCGAGGATGAATGCAGGTCTGTTTATTTTATTCCGTTCCGTTTACTCGGCTTTGTCAGACGAGTGAGTGAGTGAATATGATTTAACGTCGCTTTCAACACTATTTAGCCATATCACGACGTTTGTTTCCTATTCCTTTTCAGGCCCGGAAACCACGGAGTGTGCAAAACGACACAACGACACCCCGGGACAGACAATGACTAGGGATGGTGCGTGAATATATGACCAGCCTATCGATAACGATATTTACAGCATTCTTATTGGTATAATACATCTACGTATGCGTAAGTTGCCGTATCATATCCAGCCAGTTCTATCTCTCTGGGCGAATTTAGGCCCGAGCGGACATGGTCAGTGAAAGTGACGCAATGGGATCAGTAACAATTTAAAGTCATTAAAATATGCATCAGTCTTGGTTCTCACAGAAGAAAATATTACGATTGCAACAATGTATGGCACTGTACGAAACAGACCAGGATGCAACCCCCCCCCCACACACATAGATGTATAACGTTGGAACTGCATGAGGTTTTGATTCGCGATATGAACCACTGAATAAGCGGTTTTAACTCGGACGAAATTCCATCATTGACTGTGTTGGCCTATATGTTCATGAGAGCCCCATTTTCCCCCAAGACAACACCAGTCCACCTGCGAAGCTCTGCTCCTGGTACTCCTGGTGAATTAGAGTTTGAATCACCTCGGCTAGTCAAAATATGCACACGAAAGCCCGAGCAGTAGAATAACGTATTGCAAGGTTGGATTCGCCATGGAATCCTTAATTCTCAATGCAGGCTCCATTGATGCACGAAGAGGGGTATTTGATATTAATGTACTATTCTTGCGTGTCAAATCAGTATATATCTATTCAGAAGACGTTTGCAGAAGGACCATTGTGTGGAATATAAGCCGCGGCCAGCAGAAGGAATGATATCGCAAACATTACTTTCGCATGCACCACACCCTACTAAAGCATATTAATATCTCTTTGACCGTGTACAGATAGACTCGTACCAGGATATTCCACATTGCGACCTCCTTGAACTTCGAAAACGAGCCGGTACAGCGTGATAATAGTGGTTATAAACCGACAAGTTATCTACAAAAATATACACTGACAGATTATATCTTATCGGTATAAGACTGGAAACAGCTGTATGGGACATTCCCAGGTCTATAACTGCTCGTTAAGCGAACTCTTCGGGAGTACCTCGCGGGAAGGGTTCGGAAGAAAATATATAAACTATGGCGGCCAGATCAAGAGAACACCGTGTTCTCTGGCAATAGTTGTCCCTTGTGATACCAGTGCTCTTTCTTAATTTAATTTTTTTTTTTCGATTTCCCATCCATATAATGGTTCCTGATACGAAATTACGTGAATAATTTGTTAATTTGCTCCCACAACGGGGATCAATTATTGCCACATCTCAAAAACGTGAGCGTTCCTAAAATGGTCTACCTATATCTATGGCAACAGGAATCATGCATGTACATTTCGGTCCAAGAACTCATTAGCGCAAGACGTACACCTGTCTGGACGCTTCTTTACCGACAACCACGAGCATTACTAGCCCAAAAGAAGATGATCCTGCGTTAACGTTAATACGTGTATCTATATATTGCAAAATGATTCTATCATGTCGCATATATTGAGAAACGGTAAACATCGAGAACAGCATTTTTAGCGTTGATGGCTTAAGTATAGAGAATATTGTAAATAACTTACGCTTGGGATTTAGGTATGGAATTAGTTTCCGTCTCCAAAACTTGGACGGTACTTGCCGGCTCCGCTGATATGGCGGTACGTTTGCTGCGTTCCTTAAGGCGATTTTGCACCTGAACAGTTGCTGGTTTCAAGACAGACCGATATTTGTCCAGTTCGTTTTGCAGTTTCTGAATAAGAGCATCTTTTTCGTCTAACTCCATCTCGAGTTCGTCGATCAGTTCATCTCTTTGTCGGAGTTCTTCTATCTTCTCCTGCAATGCCAGCTGCAAGTCTCGCAAGGTTCCCATTTTGGGGGAAACCGGAGACAATAAAGCAATCTTAACTTTATGTCTCAGAACGATACTGCAAAATAATGCTTAACAATATTGTCGCGTGAGGTAGATTGGGATACGTAGAACAAATAATCCGACTACCTCGATCTCTGTTGATGATATTGAGCCTTTCACTTACAGGTACCACAAGGATAACTTCAACTAAATCCGCCAATAACACGGTTGATTTAATGACTTTAATGATAATTGGCATGTCAAGGTGTCATATCCAATGACGTCGTCTTGCAAGTGAGTACAAAACGAAACTCCAGGTAGATGACGCAGAAATGTAATAAAAAACAGTTAACACGTTCTTGGAACTTGGCAATTGTGGTCAAAACCTTCGCCTACACGTGTTTCCTTGAAATCTACATCGAGTTCCCGGCCGAGTATACACATCAGGCCTATTACATAGATATAGGCCTACGGTACCAATGGTGGAATCAGTGAGCTGGAAGGAAGTTAATACAGCAAGGATGGGACTTACGCAATAGATCGAATAATCCATCTGTCAACGGGTTCTCGAATATCGACACCAACGTAACTAGAACGAGCGAGTCACCCAGTCTTCGCTCATGGAGTTCGACATGACACTAGCTTCATGGTCCGCTGTACCGGTATAGTATACACCAACATGTGCGCGAGTTTCAAAATATTCCACTCTAGATTCCGGCCTCAAGAATGCGTGCTAGTTTGACCATGTGCTAGGGGGTTCTCGATATTCCACAGCGAGCAGTCTAATACCAGCGTGGCGAGTATATACTGCAAATCTATGGAATTCCAAACACTACTGTGGTACATGTTGCCGATGAACTACGGGTACCTTGCATGCAAGCTGTAACACGGGTACTTCACATGTATAACGACTAGGCGCAGTATTGCGAGTTTCCACGCTATGCTTATAATCTTGTCTAGATTTACCGCGATTTATAAATATATATTTTACAGAGTCCATTTTTCTTTTTTTATTATTTTTAACTTTCGAAATATCCTAGTGATAAAAAGTTTGAAGCTTTCCTGCGCATCAAGAGATAAGAAAGCTTTCACCAAAGACGCCCCCGTGTCAAGTTTCTTATGGCTAAACCAGGCAGACCCTTGGTGAGCGTCCATGCCAGGGGGCTCTTGTATGATTAAAATACTCAAAGATGAGTAATCGTAGTTAAGTTTTATCAAACTTTATAGACATCATTTCTAAGTAGCGTTGATGCCAATGTCATCTCGGTCAAGGAATGATGTATTGCATACTCTAACATAAACATCTCACGCCAACGCTACAAGCCATCATCCTTCACAAAAATATACACATGATGTATAGGGAGATAGTGTAACTTGCTTATACCATCCAACTGTTTACACTACCTGAAAATGCCGCCAGGGGGCAGTTTTGATTTGTTGATAAACACCCATAGTACACCCACTTGAAGAGCAATTTGACTGATAATACTGCAAACTTAGAGAAGTTCAATTTTTTAGGCGAAATATATCTGAAACTGTAGTTGATGAAATTAGGCCGGATTGGGCCAGTGTATAAGGTGGGAAGGGCTACTATTACCATATTAACTTTTTTAAATATAGCATCGAAAAAAGGAAGAAAAAAGATTCGCCCGTGAGAGATATTTTAATAATTCGATCACCGGAAGTGAAAATTAAAATGCGTGCGTGGAGGATGTTGTGGGGTTTTTTTGCAAAATCTTCAGCGAAATGAATGATGAGTGAGAAATGAAAAAATGAAATTAACTGGATCCCTCGGTATAGGTGTTGATTCTCAGTAGTGGGAAAAGGAAGATCTGACGCCTGACTAGGATCACATGCTGGGTGTAAATGCGGTTTCTTGTGTATAAGGTGTGGTGCTTGAGGTGTGTGCATGGAGTTTCTGGGGTTCTGAGGAGTGGTTTTTGGGAGTTTTTGAAGTATAGATCGGGTTTTATGGTGTATAGATCCGCCATGTTTGATCACGTGTCAGTAATTTATGAATAGTTACATAAACTCCTAACTGTATACAATATTGACTATGGAGAACCTATTCATCGGAGTCTCACCCAGAGAAAGGACTTATTTAAAAGATTGAGAAGTGGAGAAATAAGAATCCGACAATGATGATTCCGATTCTAAATAAAGAAAAAGTTACGAATAGATTGTACATTGAAAACTGTTAACCGCTTTTCTCTTGCAGGAAACTAGCCTATGTTTATGTGCACTACGATTGTGGGTTTTTTTTGTTTTTGTTAATTTGAAGCTAATGCTGTTATATAAATTAGGTATTTGGATTATGCACGCGGAAATTCTTTAATGGACAACGATTGAATATTGTATGACAGATTATACGCTTACATGGATAGATTATGTGATGGAAGAGTACGCCGTGTTTTGATCTAGAATGGTGTGTTGAAAGGTTGTGTATACAATTGTGTTGGCGATTGGTATAGAATAGAGATAATATGGTGTTAATAGAGCCTCATTTCTGAGCTAAACTGTCATCTGATAACAGAAGGCAACCAATTCTTTACAAATCATAGTCAAGTGATTAAGCATACGATCTATACGTCATAAACTCTCACCTATTCCAGAAACCCCGCACCCCAGAACCACCCAAACCACACACCCAGCGAACCCCACTAGCACACTACATATATACTGTATGAAACACAAGAGATCTAGGCATTACAACATCCGAAAATATCATAACCAGGTAAAAATGTGACATTTGCAGATGGGTGACAGCGATGATAGCACACAACGGATGGCTGGTGAACAACGTTAATAATCGGCAGTATTACTGTATAATTACGATAGCGCATACTGTTAAATATACACATAGGACTATTACACCCACTCAGGAGACATCAATTTGACAGCTTAATTCACCAATTGAAGCAAAAGTTATAGTTGTTATTGCACCTGAGTATACATCTGGTAGACCATTCTTTGGATAAATTCCCCATATATATATATATTTATATCAAAATGTGGGTGGTATATATGTACGTAGGTGGGTTTATATACCTTGCATCATTTCCCCACCCCGTTGCGAAGGGATGGCCGGGATGGTATGTGTGTGTGTGTTTGTGTTATTCCGCATATTGAGCACTTGGAAACTGTTTGAGAACATTTCGGGGTGTATTGGAAGCGAGAAAGCGAGACTAAACTCAACCTCGAAAACACGCTCCGCAATCTCGCTTCGACATCGAAGGCGAGAGTTTGCATAATCACCGCACTGGGACATAGTAATACCCCAGTCACCAGTCAGATTTTCGGACACGATTCCCGCCCGAGCACTACACCACCGGAAGTGACATTATATCTAGTAAAAGCGTTGTTTGTGGAAAATTCAGATTACTTTTTAATTCTGTTTCATACCTCTGTTGGCCTATAGCGTTTAAGAGGAATGATTATGAGGTCATTTTCTCAGTTTATGATGGAGCGAGTACCATATGTGAAAAGTAGTTCCCTCAAGGGCAAAACTGAAGTTGTTTTGTTGGATTCAAAAATAACGTGATGTGTGCGGGCATGTGTCCGTATACTTAATAGCCTCGTCGTAATGGTCGACTTACTCTGTTGGTTACGGGTGTGAAAAGGGATAGGACCCCATCCGTGGACTCCCGGGTGTTAAAAGGAATAGGACCCTATCCGTGTCGGTTTCCCGGTGCGAAAAGGCATAGGAACCAAACTTACTCTATTGGGGACAGGGAAAAGTGGAATGAGTCTGTGACACGGAGCATGCGCTGTGGGATGTAGGGGTACGAATTCTCCGAATGTTTTGATGGCTCGTGTTATTTAAATTAAGTGAGTTTTATGATGAATAAAAACAACATGGCTAATTACATGCGCATTGGCATCACTAATCGATTTCAAACGTAATTCTCGCCTATAAGCAACTGTTAATATACTGCCACGTTAAGCGAAGCGAAAATACTGACAATACTGTGGAGCTGCACAGGTGCACATAAAGAACAAAATCTCAGGGACATCCACAGTAACTTTGGCCGAAACTAACAAGAATGGAAAATGTACTGATTTCTTCAAGTTGATTGAAGCCAACCAGAGAACACCTGACGGAATTAGAATTTTGCCATCGAGGGAACATTGGCGGGTAAATACAGAAAATAAGGAAGTATTTTTTTTCATTTGCGGTCCCAGGCGAGTATTTGTCACCATTTCCTCAAGTGGATAAACGATAATATACCGGTATCTAATTAGAATGGCGCTGCGAGCAACAGATCTTCCTCGACACTAGGCATAGCCTTCACTGTAAAATGCCGCTCCATCGAACTGTTTATATGTCCAGGTTTCTTGAGTTTCCAAACGGCCCATATGAAGGGGAAATGTTAGCAACGCTTCCAAACTATCTGCGAGAAGAAAAAAGGTGTGTAACGTACCACAGTGATCACACAGTATTGTTTATGGCGTTCTCTTGATTCGCGAGTTATGAGTGTATTTCAACAAACAATAAAACAGAGCAATTTAAAGTCAGGTGGTTGGTTCTAATCTGTAAAACTTCCAAACTTTTCAAACGTTTATTTATCTTTTTTATTGTCATTTCCCCTTTGTCATATCTGTAACATCCTGTCTCCAGGAAATCTTTATGCGCAGTCGCAATACATTATATCATTGACACATGCGGACGATGTTGATCGGTTGAGAGCGCCCAAGGTTCGCCATTGCGCCGAGTTGTTTGATCCAAATCAATCAGAGTATATCTGACAGCAGATGGTAAACAGTGAGATGACAGGTGAATGTTTTCGGTAAAAACGTACAATGAAAACTAGTATTTTTCTTATAATTAGTCGCGGGTTTGAGGGCTTCTGTAAAATCAGCCGTATGGTTAAAATCAATTTCCTTTTTTAGAACGTATATAACAAAGTTATATCTATAGAATGTCATACCACTCTCCGTGATAACTGCTACAAAACTTGAGTTTTAGAGCTTTTTTGTACTACCCGGGTTAAATGCCATAAGGGTTGTTCACGTGAATCTTCACCAATACATGGTATGTCGTCATAATCTATTCCTTTTTCTCTGGCCAGAGGGCAATAGGCGGGGTGAGCTATTCAGTTCTATATATGGGGAAGTGTCCTCAATCGATGTTACCTTCACAAGGACAGGGGCAATGCCTCCATGTGTGACTGCATCAATTAAAATGACAACTTCACACGATCTTTATTTCAATGACGGTGTAATCTATGGATGGCCGTATGACCTATATTTACATTTTTATAGCAAATATCCCATTATTGATCCAGTCGATTAGAGTCGGACATCATCAACAATATTTTAAGTGTATAGTTTAATTTGATTGCTCACTCGTTAATTACATTTGTAAACCTACGATGCGAAAGGGCGACATCGTGTTTTGGAAGACGACGTCACCCTTTGCGTTGTCGCTCACGCTTTTGATGAGGTAATGCGGGGCACACTTTTGGTCCAACTAGATCACCATACTATTGAAGTGATACGGTTATGCTGTGTCTGAGAGGCGTCCAAATCTTTGAGGTGTCGAGGACATTTGCATAACATAGCGGCTGTACTGGTCCACCCGTATTCTCGAATCTTTCGTTCTTTGTCAACGACAATAGTTTAATCTCATGTCTTCATAACCAAACGACAAACAGAGCAACCCTTGAATGACATCTCACCCCGCCTATTGCCCTTTGGCCAGAGAAAAAGGAATAGATTATGACGACATACCATGTATTGGTGAAGATTCACGTGAACAACCCTTATGGCATTTAACCCGGGTAGTACAAAAAAGCTCTAAAACTCAAGTTTTGTAGCAGTTATCACGGAGAGTGGTATGACATTCTATAGATATAACTTTGTTATATACGTTCTAAAAAAGGAAATTGATTTTAACCATACGGCTGATTTTACAGAAGCCCTCAAACCCGCGACTAATTATAAGAAAAATACTAGTAGTTCTCTCCCCGCTAAAACAGGTCTCTACAAGTGCGTGCGATCTGTGCCTGTAATAAATCTATATCTACCGATCGTACTTGCAGAGACCTGTTTGGTTAAATACCGTGACCGTGATGATGTCACTATCGCTATGTTCCGGTTACTTGACGCATGCGCGTGCGACCAACTTTCGAAAGTTGAAATTGATTCGAGGAGAAATTTAACGGGACAGGTGCGAGAGAAAAGACCCCCGAAAGGAGGATCTTGAGATGATCGTGGCTGTAAGCATACCGTGATCCTTCCCAAGTATTTAAGGTAAGCGGTTTTACATTTGGTTGATCGATTGGTCTGCCAGGCAAGAATGTCCGCTACATTTTCTGGTCAAACGTTTCATCATAAATGACATAACGCTAGGGCTCTCCTCCTTTAGCGGGGAGAGAAATACTAGGTTTAAATTAAAACTAGAGAAGAATTAGTACGGCGTATCACGTTGGGCACATCGGTTCTCGCCAGATCACCGAGGTTAAGCAACGGCGAGCTCGGTCAATTCTTGGATGGGTGACCGGGTGCTGGACTGGCTGGGCTGATTAGTGTCCAGGATAATAGGAACTGTGGACACTCTCGTGTTCTGGCACATCTAGGCACCGTCGTGATATGACTGAAAAAATGTTGAAAACGACGTTAAATCCTACTCACTCACTCACTAGAGAAGAATGTCCTGTACACACTCAAATGTGTGAGATTTGGTTGAAGGAATTTGAGGTACTCCATTTGAGAGGAAAATAGTAGTAGAATGCAAGCTCTTATTCAAAACACAAGTCTGTGAGGCCCGACGCCGACCATGCGCATTCTCCACAATGTTATTCCCCACCATCATTTTATGCATGATGATATTCTGCCCCTTTAAAGTGGAAAACTACTACTTACTATCACTGGATGTTCTACTCAAACCTGGTACACTAATATACAGCTCACGAATCAATAGAATAGAGTAACAACATTCATACAACCTACCACGACTTGTTCCCTCTGGGCTGAATGTACCGATGAAAACCCGTGTGAAACACGAACAGAGCATTTCCCCGAATACATGTCAAGAACATAAATTGATATGCGGAGAGAAAATGTCTTCCTCAGTTGTATGCATACATGTACATGTGGGACTAACTAGTTACTCAAACTTATACGTAAATTGCTAATACCATTGGGATGGTATGGTATCAGTCATATAACAGTGGCAAATATCTCAAAATTAATCTACATGTTTCGTCTGAAAAATCCGTACCATCTCTGCTTTAACGAAAACTAGTCATGTTTTTCTGGGGTTCCAAATCACATTCAGGATCTCACCGAATATTTAAGCGAATTAAGAGCCAGGCAATGCGTTGTATATTTTATCCCCTGTGAAATCACATGGCGGTATCCGCGTTTATTTTGACTATTCCGCGTTTATGTTGGTGCAGATGCACCCATGTCATCCCATGAGGGTAATCAGCATAAACTCGGCTTATCTAGGAATGAGGTGAATTAGTCATTGGCTGTCACTTTGAATTACCCGTGTGTTCAAACAATAGTTACACAGAGCAGGATTTCATGTAGGGGTGGCACAGGTTATACAGGCCTGCATATATGGAGGATGCATGCAATAGTGATCTGAAACTTCATATATGTTTTCATAAAGGTCTTCTTAGCGTGTATATGGTATATGAGCTCAGTAACTTGCGATGGTACATGAATGCTCAGGAAAATACCTTCTCACTTTGACCCTCCCAGTCAATCGGCTGGCCAGTTACAAACGGTGCACCATATTGCGTCTACATCATGCAACCCGCAGTTGTCAAAACATATGTCTCAACATCAAACGAACCACCGCAATACAAGTCAGTCTGTTTGGCCAAGGAGTGATGTGAAAGCACTGTGTGGACTTAGTCTTGCATTATTTGGTGGAACTCATGAGTTGTTGATAGTGACAATTACGACAATATCATATGTATACATTTTCACATATAAAGTTCACTCAGATTGTATTTCGTGAGATATTTAGATGAAAAAGTTAATATTGAAATGTTTGCCAAATTTTGATGTGATAGATGTCAATTTTGAAAATTGAAATATTCAAGTAGCTCTTTGAATAGCTGATGATTGCGGTCGTTTATAGTAATCAATTAACAGTCAGTGTCAAATCTTCTGTTTTTCAGTGAAACTCACTGCCCTGAACAGAGACATCTACATAGAGAATCCTTTCCTGAACTGGATATTTGAACATTGAGATCCCGTGCACCAAAACTAGACAAAGCCCACAAACATGCACATAATTTTTCATAGGAATATCCATTAGGAGCAACCATAAATACAACCTCAGAGAAAATACATAAATTTGCATATACATGTATTAAAAGTTTTTCAAGACTGATGCCAAGTAGGTACAACAGCAACAGGATACCAATGGTGTTAACCCTAATTTAGACGTGTACTATTTATTTCAAGTACATGTAGAGAGGACGCCCTGGTATATGAGTGATTGGGGGGCCACTGCTTGTCAATCATATTTATTTATCTACCGTTCAGGCTGCAGTTGTCATATTAACTCTTTTTCAAAATATGTACATAAATATAAACAAATGAACTTTGTATGTACTTAACTTGCTATTATACGCTTCATTAAAAGTTATATAACTATTCTTTAATGTGTATTGATCTATTAGATCATGTCATATAGATAATTTGTCTGGTTGCAATAACCATGTCTCTTTGTAATATATGCCGTAAATTTAATTACCTGATTATTAACCCTACCTGGCCTGAGGGGCATTACGTTCCCCTCCCCTATCTCCGGAACGACACAAGAAATGAAAGCTGACCCTGTGTGACTTCAAAATCTCTGCTTTTCTTCGAGGAAAATTGGGAAGAATATATTTTATTTCACATCAGACTATTATTTCCTAATCTATTATGCAGTTTCTGCAAAGAAACCACATAAATAAAATATTCGAAAGAATTTGACCGAAAAATGCATGTTTTAAAAGATGACGTCAATGTGACGTCATCAAATTGGCCATCTTGGATTTTTTCACATTTTCTGGTTTAGCTCGAGCCAAGGGTATAGCGTGGTAAGCTTGGGTTAAGAACACAGGACACACTTCTCATCTGTGCCATATCTATCTGTTTTAAATTAATACCCCAAACATTTACCAATGATTCAGGTGATGATTCTATTGTGCGCCTAGCCAGATACTGGTCAACACTAGAGACTCTGGTCAGTAATCATCCGTACACAATCAGGCAAAATCCACAGACCTAGGGCATGCAGACCACCTAGAGTTTAACCCACAGCACTTCAAGTATGGAGATATTGAAATTATGAATTTCCTTTTATTATATAATCGTCATTTGGCTTACAATAGAAGTGAATTATCATGTCACGCTTAGCAACATAGAATACAACAATATATAACTTTTCCTGATTCATAGAAGTCAGATTCCTGTTCATGCTACGTGTTTGTGTATTGAACAAGTCAGCAATCCTGTTCAGTTCTAAAATGGATGTGTTCAATACTAGAACGCCAGTGTTAACCCTAAGTATGCATGGAGTCTACAGTGTGTTCCCAATTTGAACGGTAGTGTTCATGGTATGACCAGTGTAAAATGAGGCGATCTTTTTTTTAAAGGTTGTGTTCACGGCTTCAACACTGGAGTTAATATTTGAAAAAAATATCACGTTTAATATTAGCAAAATTTTGGCGTTCAAATATTGAACACTTCTGTTTGCAATGAAGAACCAAAATGGTGAAAATGGTTCTGGAACAGATTTGTTCCTGCTAGATTTGTTCCTGCACGTGGAGCAGTGAGAGAATCATAATTTATCGGAGTGTATACCACGACCTGGGTTTGCTCGGTACATCAGCGATAATGTACAATAATGGTAGCTTGTTGAGAAATACGACGACATTAAATGTCTCGGGTTAAAAAAGCCAGGTGGAAGCAAAATGTAGGAGCGCTTCAGATCTATAGACCGGTGAAGTTACAGCTCCAAGAACCAGGGTGATTTAAACGACATGCCAGCTCTCGTAAACAAGGTAAGACAATACCCGTTTAGTGAAACAGGAGCGTATATACATCCATGATGCTCCAGGCTGCATACAACAAAGCTTTATGATCAAATGCCCTCTATAGACGGCAGCGTATCAAAGGTTGGACATTGGTAGACTTTGCCAACCGGAAACATCCATTATCTCGATAGATGAAGTCTTATGTGATAGTACGTCATCATAGACTGACTACACCGTACAATGTTAATTATGCTATACTATACTTTCCATAGCCATAATCTCTGGTTTATGCAGACTGATTATATTGCAAAACCTGTGAATTGTTATCCTTAAATACAGTATTATACATAAGCCCGTAATTAGCGGATCGATCTTTGACCTTTCATATTTTGTGGGTCAGTAAGTTTAGATGTATGATAATTTTTGCAACTTCAGGTCGAACGTATACCAGTTATCAGCGATTAAAAATATATTCTGGGTTAAGATCATAGGTAAGCGCTCGGATTGACTAACCCTCAGCTCAAGCGGCCAGCCGTGCACTCTGTTTCGGCAATATTGCTGCAATTAGTTGCTAGAAATCTTATATTTTGGTAAGAGATACAATCTCGTACATTTCATCTCCTGCGTTTGTTTTGAATTAGCGTGTCGGTATCCCAAGCCTGCGATCTTCGCTTTGACTTCCGATGTCGATTTCAGGCTGGCATCAAAGCAGTTTGGCCCGCGATGAAATTCAAGCCTGTCACATCTCATACCTCGCAGCGGATTGGCGTAATCAGCTAGCTTAGAGAGTTCACGGATTGGATTGATTTAGAGTAACCAAGCCAGTGTATCGATCCAAAGAGATCTATCGATACAATGGCTCGCGAGGATGGATACAGCCAGGCCTTATTGGGCCTCGTGAAAATCATCGTTCAAGTTTATTTATCGATAGTACTAGTGCCAGAAGCTAACAGGTACTTGGAAAATCATGGAACTGTTCTAGAAGCAAGAACAGTAAAGAAATCTTGCAAATAATTCTTTAAACTATTTACTTCCCGCAATTATCTGCCCGTGCTTGTACCAAAGCATACGTGTGGCAAAACTTTATTGGTGGTTCGCGTTGCACTCTGGGAAGGAAACAAGGCGTTTTTTGCTAATTTTAGACGACCAGCACGGCGTAAATTGCTAGCTGATTTGTTCAGCTTGACTATGCATCAAGGAATATTGTAACAACGTCAATGGTGGACAAACTTACTGTTTCTTTATGTCAACTTCAATATGGTTGTGGTCAATAAACAGATACGCATCTGTGGTGTAAATTTAGAAAAGCTAGCTCTGAACCTACAAGAGATATTATGTTAACAGCATTACAGTAGTATTTGACATTGGAAGTTTAGCTATGTTCAACAGAATTCTGGTCAACAAGCATCAGGGGACGCATCTGTACGTGTGTGGATTTGGAAAGGATAACTCTAATCCTTTAAGAGATGTGCTAAACGCATTGAATTTACTTTGACGGTATAATTTGATCTTGATAAAATAGGTCAAGCTTCAAGTTCTGGTCAATAAGTACATGCATTTGCTGTATACATTTAAAACGGCCACTATAAGTTTTCAAGGGAAAATAATCCTAGCCTACACGTGACAGCATTGCAGCTATTTTCAAAGTGTAATTTGACCTCGACAAAATGGTCAAGGTCGGCCATTTTCAATAGGCTTCTGGATCTAGGTTTTGGGAATGGTGTTTTGCTGCAGGCTACATATGATGTGGCTGCAGGCATGGGTCATTCTCATGGCATCTCCTACGGTCAGATAGGTGTTACACCGGAAGTTCAGGTGGACACAAACTCTGACATTGGGAGAATGGCAGGGATAAGCGCCAGCGAAAACAGAACTGTTTTCTCACTTTAGATGTTATAGGATACCACTAACTATAGAAGCAACTTTTGAAGATATGGTAGACAGAAAACAGACAGACGTTTAACTTCCAGCCTTGAAATAAGAACCCACTCTTACTTCAAAGAAAGAAATTCTGGTAGGCCATTAACCCGTACATGAGGCAGCATCTCGATGCGTTATATCATTTCAACAAAGGAGAACATATTTATAAATGGAAGAACAGAAGGATCACATTCGACTGTTTGTTGTTTCAGCTCAAAAGTTGACGAATAACACTCAAAACAATTCACCCAACTTTGGCATGGACCAACTTCTTCCTGTTAGAACTGATTCATCAGATATATATAGTTCCATGTCTCCTTGTCTAGAAATAGATCAAAAGAAAATGCTCCGAGAGCAGGTCTGGTACATAACTGATACACATCCCGACAATGATGAAATAATTACCAAGCGGAAATAGTCTCAAGAAAACCATGCAGGAACAGGAAAATATCACTCGGCGATGGTTTACCCGCTCTTCAGGGAAAGAGCAGTATACCACCGGTGGTGTAGACACTATAAACAAAACTGACCGTAGCAATGCTTGATACAATCTCAGAAATCACGTTAAACCGTACTTCTCACTCACTCAGAAATCTCGGATGTAAACTGACCGTGCTAATGTTTGAACAATCTCACATTACGATCACGGATATAGCATCTAATGAAACAGATATGACAACTCGATAATTGTGGATTTAATTGTTATCCTTGTATACAACCGTCAGTATCAATGGTGGACAGACAAACTTTCTCTGACCGGATGTGATCAATAAGCAGACTTGCATCTGTGATGTAAATCCAGAAAAGCTAGTTCTAAAGCTTGAAGGTATATTGTGATAAAAGCGTCACCATATAATCTGACCTTGAGAAATAGGTCAAGGTCGGAAGTATTCAATGAGATTCTGGTCAATGAGCATATGCATCTGTAGTGTGGATTTGGAATCTTCTAGAGATGTGCTAACAACATTAGATCTAGTCGTAACATATAATTTGACCTTGAAAAATGTCAAGTCCGTCATATAAAGCTATGTACAATCCTTCAAGAGATATTGGGTTAACACCATTAGAAATATACGCCCACGCATATCTTCGACTGCCGAAACCAAAACTTAAAAGACATAATTTGGAGAACTTTCGAGAGCCTAGTCATGCTTCCTCGAGATATTTCAATAACTAGAATTTGTCCTTGATAAAATAGGTCAAGGTCAGTCATATTGAAAAGGTTTCTAGTTCATCACTAGTTGCATATGTAGTATGAATTTTGAGAACCCAGATGTAATGTTTCAAAAGATATCACCAGTATTAAAGTTTGACCTTGACAAAATAGGTGAATCAATATCTTCAATAGGCTTCTAACCCATCTCCAGTTGCATATGTTATATTGGACCTTAAAAAACAATATTCTTTGACCAAAACTAGCTGAGGGGTGAAATCCTGAAGCCTACATCCATGGTGAGATCAACAGGCTTCTTCATCGCCATCACAATCCTCATTCTTAACTCTGCATATAGCTTAAAGATATAGCAATTATCAATCGTTTGCAGATTTTCATCCACAACAACCTTGATTTTTTATCTTTAGACCTCCAAATGAATAGGGTTCCTCTTTGCCCCATGTGTAAGGTATAGCCAAAGTTTGGGACCAATTCATGACCTGGAACTGGATATATCGCACCTGACAAAAAGTTGACAGACGCGAGAGAAATCCTGATCACATTATACGACCTCTTCCGTCGATGAAAATGGGTCAAGGTCGGTTATTTCCAATAGGCTTTTGGTCCATTGTGGTACGAATTTAGAGACCAAGGCTCTAATTCTTCAAGATACCGGCGACACTGATAGGGACAATACTCTTCGGCCAAATTTCTAAACGCCTCTCAAATGTTCATTTAAAGAAGATGCATGGTTGATCTTCTTGCCATTCGTCTGTTTTCTCGAAGAAATTAACTGTTGTGCACATGGCCGCCTGGTGTCACTGGTTCTGAGCCGATGACGTCACTCGGACAGCCAGATCGGCCAGTCAGTGGTGGCAAGATGTATTCATGCGTTCATTGCAAGTCCTCGGATCTGACCGAGTCTGGTGGCAAGGTACGAGTCAGAGCTGAAGCCATATGGAGCCCAATGGTTCGACTGTCGATACCGGTAGTGATGCTGGCCAAACATCAGCGTGTGTATCTAATAAGCGAACCAATTAGCGAAAGAACTTACATTACCACCGACGACCAGAAGTAAAAATGAACGGATATGAAAATATAAGTCAGATATGCAATATGTGATGGTAGGCCTATATATAAAGTGAAACTTTTCGCAAAAGTAAAAAGACATCGAGTACAAACTCATTGACGGACACGAGAATATTTGACAGATTACGACGTTGTCGATGTGGTGATCAACACCAACAAAACAAGTCCCGAACCGGTGCACTGAATCTGTCGATGATAGTCAAGTATTGTTGTGAACATTCTGCAATAAACAAACAAAGGATGTTGTTCACGAAAAGTATGTCACTTTTGTTCCCAAATATAGAGTGAAATAGAATCCGTGGGCTGTTCAGCGTCAGTAATTGCGTATGATCATGATATGATGACAAACTGGTGTTGGGGGATATCGGAAATTCAGTGACAATTTTCGATATCGGAAATGGAAATTTTCCCCGAAATTCCGATATCGGAAATTGCAATATCAAAAAATTCAATTTCCGATATTCAGAATTCCGATATCGGAAATACTAATTTCTGAATATCGGAAATTCTAATTTCCGAGATCGGAATTAAAATTTCCAATTTCCGATATCGGAAATAGAGGGACATGAATTTCCGATATTGGAAATTTTAATTCCGATATCGGAAATTCTGAATAAAAAGCACTTTGGCTTGCCATACGCGACATATATGTAGTCACTTACGTGCAGCGTCTGGGGTAATGTTTCACTGTGAATATCGGTGACCAGAAGTAACAATATAAACCGGACATGGCTATATTCTGTTCCGGGGCTCTGTGATCTTGAAATAATGACTTCAAATCAATAGACTTCTTCGGCATAACAACGCACATGAACTTTCGAAAAGCTTGGTAAGCCATAAATCAAGACACAGTCCAGACAAAGCTTTAGATTCAGTTTTAGAGAGCTGTGGACTTGAACGGTCAACCCAGGATTGATAGGCTCCTTTTGGAATCACATAGAGAAATTAAGATTGTATATATTGCGTCCACATAGAAGGCATGTGTAGGCGGGCATTGAAAGCGTGTTGAAGTGGACAGACCACGACGCGATGCGCGAACGGACGTTCAAAATATCTACAGGGCTTGACTGTTTCCATACAGTATCAGGGGAGATAATCGTGCCGAAGATTGAAAAGCGTGTATCGTACAGAAATATATTTTGATATATTACTGACAGAATACCTTGACATAGAAACACACTTTTCAAGGATACGTGGTTATGTATATTACAAATGATGGATTTCTAATATTGTAGTGTATCGCTACTGTACGAGATGCATGGAAAACTATCCAAGTTTTGCGCGATGATTTACGCTCAGTACCAGGTGCGATAGGCAGTACGTGAACACTGAATATTATATTTCACACCGGGGAGTTTTCTGATCATTATACCCTGCAGTGGCTGATAAATCGATTCTACTCCTTTTATACCTTGGAAAGTACCGGTTCTATACTGTCATAACTGTTGGATTTATCGTATGCATGATACATTCACAGAAAATAGTATGTATTCGCATCACTATTACAACTCCGATGTCGAGGCAGTAAGAAATACATTTATCGGCACAAATGAATGATTGGGTTGGCCTACAGCCAGTGAGATTTGTCTGTGTGGGTGTCTGTGTGATGTATGGGGAGGGGGGTCATTCAACTGTTTTAAATCTTAATAAATATTTTTGTTTCTTCTGAAATTGATCCTAATTAAATCGGCATTAAACAGCCTGGATTATTGCAGTATTTCGGGTTTTTTCTTGTAGACCTGCACAACTGATTTCAATTCAGTCTTGTTCAACCCTCTATCAAAAATCACAAAAAACTGTTTATTATACCACAAGGAATTGCAGAAGTGAATATTTCGCATTGCTATTCCAGATATTCTCCCGCGGTTAAACTAAATAAACAAACATCTTTCTTATTTTAATCGTTTCGGTATTAGGCAAACAATGTTATTTTTACCCCTCGAGTCCAGAAATCTACAGCAGTGGCAAGTAATCACTTGTAAGAGCCGACTACATCTCTCTCCCCCAATCACATGCACCCCATCACTCTCTTTCACCCCGCCACCCTTTCTCACCCCACCATTCTCCCTCACCGCACACCACCTCTTTCCCTCACGCCATGCACTATCTCTCACATTTCCTCCGAACCTTGATTACCCCAACCCACTCCCCACTAGTGACCGACTCCCTAAAGACGCTTGTCAATAAAGCGATTATAGCACAAAATTCTTTTTCACACGGTGAAACTCTAAGATCGACCGTTGCTGTTTTGCCAGGAATGCTCACACGTTCGACAGGATTAGACCCCGACAATTTCAAAATATACGAATCTCATGTTTGAAAAGTAAAAATAAAGGAGGTGTTCGCTTTAGATGCGTATTTTTCTCTCCAGTGTCACTCGCCGTTGGTCTATTGTCTCGCTCAGAGCCGGCCGGTATTATCGTGTGACGTAATGCTCAGGTATTCCCGACTCCTTGTCAGCCAGTCGAGGCCAGTCTAATTATAATTTTTGGTTCAAACAGTCACCATTTATATTCTTATGAATGAACCATCTATTTACCACCAATGATCAGTAAAATTATTATATTAACGGACTCGAAATTTTCAAATGTCTGCCAAAAGTTCAGGACGGGTGTAACAATAGATAAGGAAGTAACCAGAAAATAAAACATATAGGCACAAGCATAATCGCTTGGGAAAGGAAAGCGTCATCTCCTGTTCAGGGTCATTTCTTGAATAACAAGTGAGAAATGACTACATTGTAGTCAAAACCTGGGGCAGTGGCAATAATACAGTGAAAAACATATCAGCGGAGGTAGTGGTAATTGTAGAAAAAAAGCGCCATCTGTCAGTGTTATCATGCCAAGGGAAGTAATTTTCAAATTGTAACCCACAATTGTAGGAATTGCGTAATAGGTCTGATACCATATATATATATTCACTTTCTCCCTTCAAAATCCGACGATTTTGACTGGTTCGTGCCGTCTATACTGAATTGACAGACGAACTCACAATGATCGCTTTGGCAATGCCTTGGTACAAGTATCGTGTATGCCAAATTTCAAAACATTCGGTTCAGTCGTTGCTTTTGACAAATCAAAAAGGCTTTCAAATATTTGGAAATCCAAACAAATTTCGAGGATTTAGTCATAGCGCGAAAATCTGCTCTCTTCAGTCTCCCTTCTCGCTTACTTTGCCGATCAAAATGGAAAATTTATATTTCCTTCAAAGTTATTTTTCAATGAATTTAGTATCAGGTCTATCACTTTCATCTGTGAAACTATGGAATAGGGTTTAAAACTTTATCGAACTGTCCAAGAGGCATACTGACACTTTTTCACTATTCAAATTGAGGCCTGTTACAGTCTTGATATTGGATTAGAATAATTAATTAAGTTTCTGCATTTACGTTTGTTATCATCTGTAAACTTAATACCTTGCCACTCTTTCCCACAGAGCAAGTCAATACCAAAACATGGTTTGCTCCTTCTATATAAATGATTAACTATTTCATTCTTAGGAAATATCATCTCATCTGGCATGTTCGGCCAAGCCTTTTCGAAGTTTGCTAATTTTATTATTATTATTTTTTAATCAAATTCTGCAAATAAGAAACATTTCTAGTCAGTATCTATAGATATATCGCTATACTCAATTCGCGAATATGTTTGTCACTAAGTCATTCAGAGGGTGATTTAAGTGCGAAATTTCGGAGCTAGTTCACTAAACAAGGTCTGTGTGTAAGAGAATGATGTCGAATTCTCGTTATTATCGTTTGATACATCAAATTGTTGCATTCGCGAAAATGATTGCCAAGTTAAAGTCAATGCGAAAGGTATCTAAGTATCAAAATCAAACCCAAAAACCCCTCCTGGAAAACAAAGGCCCTAGCTTTTGGCCACGAGGTCAACTAGATCGTTTTTATGGCCAGTATCTGCTATATATGACGTAATTCCATACGTAAAACTGATTGACAAAGTAACGTAAATTTTGTATAGAACCAGTAAATTCTAGCAGAAATGGGCTCTGACTTGAGAGAATGATGTCAAATGCAATATGTTTCTGCGCATTGTCTGCTGATACACATAAGTATTGAATTTACGGAAGTGATTAATGCTATTCTAAAGGGATTCTGAGTGCGGAAGAGGACGGGAACATCAATACCAGCGAATCAAGGCCCTGGCTTGCGAGAATGAGGATAGAGAAGCTGTGTTCCGAAAGAGACTCATTCAAAATAGCTATTTGCCAAATGTCATGCTTGTAACCGAAAGTGCACAATATAACTGCACGACTGCGAGGTATTGTTCGCGCACAGGGGTGTCTAACTCATTAAATACTACATAGTCATTTCTGTCCCTTCGAAGTGGGCTACCATTTGAAATTGTCCATCTGAATCCTTTCGTCGGCAAAATAAGCATTCAAGATTCAAGTTTTATTGTACAAACACCAGTCAAAAGCAGAGTACAAAATTTTAAGAGGAATACAACAAGAGAAACAATGGAACAGTGACATGAATATTAATATTTATATATATGTTATATCTGAGAGATATGTTATATCTGAGTGTTACCGTTGATATTAGAACCTTGATTTTTGGCATGAAGGTGCATTAGGGGACTGTTACCAGCATGTTTCGAGCTGACCTACTTTTGATGAAAATTTCTGGTGATTTTGGATTAAAATCACTGGTGAATCTAACTTGGGCCGTGCCCATCTTAATATTGGCAGGATTTCAACTGGGGGTCCAAGAGTTCAGTGCGTGTCGGAGTCCCAATGCCTACCCTACTTCGTAGGTCCTTTGACGTTATTCACACTATTCTCATGTATAATAAATCCAATCCGGAAATTAACGAAGCAATAATTCATTCCACCGAATATAGTTGCAAATGAATTCAAACGCGCTTGAAGACAGTGTTGTCATGTGAGATAGGAGGTTGAAAAGAAAAGTGTGGCAGAGATCACACTCTCTTAGCGCATGCGCATTTCAAAAAGTCACAAGAAGAACAACAAGAACAACAACAACAACAACAACAACAACGCGAGCCTCCCGTAGACCTGCGTGCCACAGGTAAAAAGAGATAATGTTTTAGTTGCAATGCTGTAATCATCTGCATTAGCGGCAATGAAGAAATGAGTATCAGTATAGTCCTATTGTAATGAAGTATTGACACATTGAAGAATAGCAGTAACTGCTGTGAACCAGAAATTTTCCGTTATTGGCCTAACAGGCCTTGATATTACACTGAAGCATTCTGACATATTTCTATATTATGAAAATATGACACCTTTAACCAAAGCGACTTTTCAGTATGATATATGGTCAAACCTACCGAATTTAGATATCTTTGACTCGTTTTGGTTAAAGGTGTCATATTTTACATATAAAGGGAATTCCCTCCAAGAATACCGCCAAAACTTTCAAAAACAAACAAATGCCTATTTTATAACACTCGTAATATTTTTTTGACTTATCTTTTCTTGGTGAAAATACAGAATACGAAAATTCAACATTTTCTCTCTCAAACTGATAACTTTTCAACTAAACACGAGCAATTTTTTTTCTTTCAGTTCATAAACGCAACACACTGAGGAAAAACATTCGGTCAAACCGAACACCTCCTTTCCACCAAACGAGTATAATGCGCATGAATGATCACATAACTTTCACGCGGTGTATTTTTAAACCACAATTCTCTCTCTCCCTCGTTGTTTTTTTTTCAGAAAACGTATGTAACGCCAAGTATTGAAGGAAACCATACAACTGCAGATTATATTTTAGTTACAATTTCAAATTAGCTACATCGACCACGTGATAAATATTGAGATGGGATGGATTGGCAAGCCATCAAGGGAGATAATGCCAGGAGATTAGACTTGCGGTTCCGAATGCTCATGAGAGCCCATCTCCGCACACCAAGTCAATTTCTATGCTCTAAACTCACCTTTTTTAGTCCACCATTTAAAGGATATATTTTGTCCATCACGCACCAATCAAAAGCATACTGCAACTCTATAGGGGGATTTCATCCTCCGTAGTTTGGATAATTCTACCTAATATGAGGGTAGGGGTGAGGTGATAAAAAGGTCAACCAATCAATAACCCGCTCTTATGATACACGTTGGCTTTAATTCAAATTCATAGTGATTTAAGGTCAATGCCGTCTCGAGGCTATTCATAGATTCACAACCTTCACTCGAAAAAAGAAAAAGAAAAGGAAGAAAACTGGTGGACTAATATACCGAGGGCAGTTCGAAGTGTAGGCGTAACAAACGGACTTCATGTACGAAGATGCTGAGCGTGAGGTTACGAGAGCAACAGTCAAAGGAACGAACTCGATTTTTCCAAGTAAATGCAGTGTATTAAAAGCTTGAAAAAAAGCCTTGGATAATTGATATATCTTCTTGCTACAAAAATCTTTTGAAGATAACGACGACATGGACTATAGTAATTTATCAGAGTAAAACATACGGGCTATAGAGGGAATCTCCTTAGAGGATCTGGTATGGCGTTTCAATGTCACGGTCACGTGGTGTAGACTGCACACGTCATTTGATGTTAAAACACATACATCGAGTCGAAGATTGATGGATAGGTGAAGATTGATGGATAGGTGAAGGGCTCTATATATGTTTGATTATTTACAGACAGCGTTATATCCCAGTTAAAGTATCGGTGGGGTTAGAATGATGAAAAGTTAACCACCTGTGTACCATATTAAGTACATAAGTACCAACTGAAACATACTCATACCATAACTCTAATTCAGCAAGTTGATATCTGGTATACTTAAAAACGAAGCATCATACCGAAATCAATTATACCACAAATTTTATACGCAGTATTTTCAGCAAGTATTTTTGCAGGCAGCCCGCTGGATGACAATTATGAAGTATTTTTTAAAAGCTTGAAATATCATCATTTTCTGAATGCATTCTCAAGTTTAAATCTAAATTACATTAACTAGAGGTGAAATTACCCGCTACGCGGGCACCGGAGGTAAAATTACCTTCTGTAATTTTCGTATGACCTACATATCAAATCCATAGCAATCGACAGTGGTTGGAGCCCTTCACGGAAGAATACTGAAGAATATAACAACTCCTGTATTACAATGCTGATAAGAATATATGTCATCTATTTATATTCCACTAACAGAGTAATTTCCCTTTAATTATGTGTGGAGAATATCTTATAAAGAAGAGTACCACAGAAAAAAATAAAAAACATTTGCAGAAAATCCATCCCAATTGGCCGAAAATAACCCCTGTCAAGAAACAAAAGACAGGAGAAAGAGAATTGGCACCTGAAAGGGTTTCGTCAGCAGTTATTAGCGTAGCGTAGACCAGATATCCACCAAAAGCTTTCCTATCTCGGCTGTATGATACATAGTGGACTGTACTGTTGTGTCATGTATTAGTACTTATAACATAGGAAACCTTGATATTTCAATACAGATCCGGGAAGTCTTTATGAACGATGGCTAGTTGCTGAATGTTGGATCCGATTCTAGTATTCAGCTATCATGAATATACTACGTACAGTCTCCGTGCATGTACCTTAATTCAACAGCTCCATATGGTCGGTCGTATACTCATAACCTACAGTGTAGGACAACAAAAGTTGGACGTTTGCTAGCCACTGAATGTCGGATCTGACACTTAGATTTAGTTATCCGGACCACTCTACATACAGTCTCAACAATGATGTACATTCTCTTTCAATTTCCTATCGTCTATCATAGATATTATAATATAATTATATTCCTACATTGTGAAACACCCTGCCAGAAAATACTGGCTCGGGTGAGAATCGAACTCACGACTTAGGGGATACCGTCCCACTGCTCTACCAACTGAGCTACCGAGTCCAGATGGGAACAGCTCGCCAATTCAATCCATTTCACAAGTACGCGGCATATCGCCACGATAACAAGTGAATTTTTTGGATATATATATTCGAAGATACAATGTTTCGACTAATAATTTCAGTCATCTTCTGGGATAAATTGTAATATAATTATATTCCTACATTGTGAAACACCCTGCCAGAAAATACTTATTCGGGTGAGAATCGAACTCACGACTTCGTGAGTCGATTCTCACCCGAGCCAGTATTTTCTGGCAGGGTGTTTCACAATGTAGGAATATAATTATATTATAAGTTATGACTGAAATTATCATAGATATGTACCTAATAACATTAGAAAACGTTTATTGGATGATGGCTAGCTACTGAATATGTGATCTGACTGGTGTACATGATTATTCTGAGCATACCACATATAGGGCGGGCATATATGTACACAAAATCGACTTCACTGACTTTCCAAGGTATATCATAAATATACTTATAACCCACCCCGCTGGGATCAAGGATGTTAAAAGCGGTTATTATGCCTACATGGGGCACCCGGAGAGCGACAGCCGATTTTCAACTGATTCCGTCCGGCGGATTAGGCATATATATATAACAAACAAATAAACAAAAGCACACGTCTCAAATTATAATATGATTGGAATTTCATCTAACGAGTGTTTCTACCGAAACTGCAGCCATAAATAATATAGTTCCTTCTATTCCAAAGCACCGTGTCCGTTAACTTTAGATATCGGTTGATCCTGTATGAGGCGGCATATGCCTGTTTAGCGGGTGGTTATGGATATGAAGCCGTTGTAAAATTCGATCATGTTCGGGTAGCAAAACCTGATCCAAGGGAAAGTACTCTTAGCGCCTAAACACAGTTCCGCTCATTTGGACACCCTACACGTCAGAAAAAGATGGCTTGGGAATCGAGTGTCTCCATTACTGCGGAGTGATATCCCATACTTCCCCTTTTACTCTTCGGTCTTCATCCGGCGAAGTACACATTCAAGAAACCAGGTAATTGATGCTTTTGTTACCACTTTCAAAAAATTAATACGCATGGTCCAACTAGCTGATCCGTAACATTCCTTGTCATGTCTATTTGCCACTCATGTTTACCTTAATTGTTATGTTCACATATCATCTGATTGGCTATTGCCCTCTAAGTTTGTGTATCGAACCATTTCAGTCTTTGTTAGTCGTTTTGTATATAAGAGCCTGTAACTGCTGTTAGATCACATCCTGAAGATGACAAATAAAATTTTGTCGAAATATTGAGACTGTCGCCATGCGTTTATTAAGTTTATTCGGAGTTACTTTGCTTCTGCATTATGCCAAGCTTATCAGTGGATCAACACGATTTTGATCCGTAACACATGACCTAACTAGCTGATTCGTAACTACAGTACTGATAACGACAGTAAAATAACTTACTTTGAAGCTGGAAATAACTTCGTCTATCGTCAATAGATCACCCTCAACCGCAACTCATATACGGGTTAACATGTTTAAATAAACTGGAATCCAGTTGTCAGTGGGACAAACCTACAATGCGTGCATGGAAGCAAATTTTACGGCACGCAAATAATCCCCGACTATCTATTACCAGGCCAATTCTCGCATTTTTCTTGAATCAAAAACGCATGTAACTGATTCATTTTGCCTAAACTGGTGAGTCTAGATCCGTTATTTATGAGTTCATGGGAGAATAGAAAATCTATCTATCAAATTCCATATACAGTCACACCTCCATGGAAACTGACTCGGTGGGCGAGAAATAAACATCTAGCTCGCGGGGAGAGATAATAGACCCACCGGTGTCAAACAAAAACTACAGACTACATAACACAAGCAGGAGCTGGCAAATCTATCGGGATTTGATTTTAGTGGGTTCGGGAGTTGAGAACAAATGGTTTCTTCCCCAACCAGATGAAAGCTTGCTTTTTCGGTTCAAGGGAGCAAATTCTTGCAGAAAAATATAACTCGCTCTGAATTCAGTTTCACCTGGTACTAAATCCTCCTTTTTACGAGGTCTCGACTGATATAGTAACATACCGGTACTTAATTGAAGCTTTAGTTTAACACAACCTTGGTGACAAAGCAGAAAATTAACTGTCTAGAACTTCACTTGAATGAATCCCTATTTAACCCTATCTGGCCTGGGCTTTTTGGGACCTGTCCAGGCCTGGGGGGTGGGGGAGGCGAAATGGCCCCCTCTAAATATTTTTCTTACCCCTTGAGCTAGGGGTCTGAAACTTATTACGCTCTACCCTTGGGTCAAGTTCTACCAGAAAATGTCAAAAAAACCAAGATGGCCGCTTTGATGACGTCACAGTGACGTCATTTTTAACAAGCGTTCTGAGAACCCCAACATCTCGCCTTGCGGGGTCACCCGCCAAACGTGCAGCAGTATTGAAAGCATACATGCAGAGCAAACAATAAGGTCTGGAATAGGTGATGTGGTACAGACAATAATGTCTGGAATAGATTATCTGGTACAGACAATAACATCAGTCCCATGTGGGATTACTGGCAAAAGTTAATCCCATGTAGGATGGATAGGTCAGTGCTGTCGAATTACTGGTACATAGGGCAGTCCAGTGTGAGATTACTGCTGGATAGTTCAGTCCCATGTGAGATTACTGCTGGATAGGCCAGTCCTGTGTAGGATTACTGCTGGGTGGATCAGTCCCATGTTATTACTGATGGATAGTCCCCTGTGGGATTACTGCTGGATAGTCCAGTTCCAAGTGGGATTACTGCTGGATAGGCCAGTCCTGTCTGGGATTACTGCTGGATAGATGAGTCTCGTATGGGATTAATGTTGGATAGGACAGTCCCGTGTGGGATTACTGATGCATAGGCAGTCCCGTGTAGGACTACTGCTGCATACGGTAATCCTGTGTGGGATTATGGCTGAGGAGGCCAGTCCTGTGTGGGAATACTGCTGGATAGGCTAAACCTGTGTGAGATTACAGCGGAATAGGTCAGTCCCATGTAAAATTATGGCTGGATAGGTCAGTGCCATGTGGGATTACTGCTGCAAATTGCAATCCAGTGTCATATTACATCTGGATAGGTCAGTCCCATGAGAGATTACTGCTGCATAAGCCAGTCCCGTGTGGAATTACTGCTGGATAGGCCAGTCCCATGTGGGATTACTGCATGATAGGCCAGTCCAGTCTGGGATTACTGCTGGATAGGTCAGTCCCGTGTGGCATTACTGCTGGATAGGCCAGTGCCATTGGGATTACTGCTGGATAGGTCCGTCCTGTGTGAGATTACGGCTGAATAGGCCAGTCCCAAATGGGATTACTACTGGATAGACCAGTTCGGTCTGGGATTACTGCTGCATAGTTGATTTCCGTTTGGGATTACAGCTGGATATGTCAGTCCCGTATGGCAATACTGCTGGATAGGCCAATGCCATTTTGGATTACTGCTGGATAGGTCAGTCCCGTGTGGGATTACTGCGGGAGAGCTGTGACCTAGGACGAACTGTAAGAAACATGTGTACCAAGTTTCATACTCATTCAATCACAGCTGACAACTGCAGCAAACTGTGGTGTACAGATGTACATGTGCACTTCAGCTAAATCCAAAACTCAATCATTTGCCATAATTTGGAGAAAAATTAATATTTCATCTCAAAAATAGCACAAGTAAATCCTCCAATCATAAGAAACATGTGTACCAAGTTTCGTAATCATCCAATGAGAGCTGACAACTGCAGCAAACTTATCATGTACATGTATACGTATACATGTATAGAGGCCTACATATACAATTTACCTAAACAGAAAACTCATTCATTTGCCATAATTTGGAGAAAAATTAATATTTCTTGTCAAAAATAGCACAGATACATCCTCTAATCATAAGAAACATGTGTACCAAGTTTCATAATCATCCAATGACAGCTGACAACTGGAGCAAACTTACCATGTAGATGTATATGTATACATGTAGAGGCCTACATGTACAATTTACCTAAACAGAAAACTCATTCATTTGCCATAATTTTGAGAAAAATTAATATTTCTTCTCAAAAATAGCACAGGTACATCCTCTTATCATAAGAAACATGTGTACCAAGTTTCATAATCATCCAATGACAGCTGACAACTGGAGCAAACTTACCATGTACATGTATATGTACAATTTACCTAAACAGAAAACTCATTCATTTCTCAAAAATAGCACAGGTACATCCTCTAATCATAAGAAACATGTGTACCAAGTTTCATAATCATCCAATGACAGCTGACAACTGGAGCAAACTTACCATGTACATGTATATGTACAATTTACCTAAACAGAAAACTCATTCATTTGTCATAATTTGGAGAAAAATTTATATTTCTTCTCAAAAATAGCACAGGTACATCCTCTAATCATAAGAAACATGTGTACCAAGTTTCATAATCATCCAATGACAGCTGACAACTGGAGCAAAGTTACCATGTAGATGTATATGTATACATGTAGAGGCCTACATGTACAATTTACCTAAACAGAAAACTCTTCATTTGCCATAATTTTGAAAAAAATTAATATTTCTTCTCAAAAATAGCACAGGTACATCCTCTTATCATAAGAAACATGTGTACCAAGTTTCATAATCATCCAATGACAGCTGACAACTACAAGAAACTTTCCAAGTACAGATGTACATGTGCACTTCAGCTAAACGCAAAACTCATTCATAGGGATTTTAACATTAGAGTACCCCACGGGTAGTACCCCCAGGTGGCATACTCACCCCCCATATTTTTTTTATTTTTTTAATATTTTTTCTAATTTTTCTAGATTTTTTTTTAACTTGCTAAACCAAAAACCCATTCATTTCCAGGCAGGGGACACCGACACCGACACCGACGACGACATCCTCTTTCCCCCTCTCACAATATCTCCCCTTTACATCGTAAGGCGAGATAAAAACGGCATTTTTGGGGACGATTTTTCGGTCAGATTTTCCGATTTTTTTATTTTTGCAATTTCTCCACAAAAACTGCATGAAAAATTAGCAAATATTAATGTGATATGAAGTAAAATAGTTTCTGCCCAGTTTTCATCGCGGAAAAGCAGACATTTTGAAGAAATATGACAAAAACATCACTTTTCTGGTACCCTACGTGGCCGCCATCTTGAATTTACCCATGATCCTCTGCTCGGGAGGTTATGCAAGTAGGGTCAAAATGACCCCAATAAGATAAGCTATAAAATCACGGAGTTTCAGCTCTCCATTTTTTGCCGTTCCGGAGATAGTGCAGAAAGTTTGGTAGGGGAGCCATAATGCCTCCCCCCCCCCCACTCCCAGGCCAGGTAGGGTTAAAATTGTAATAAAATTAATCCTTCTGTCGAATAATTTCCAGCAATGCGTTCATATCGGTCTTCTTCTCTCACATAAACACCCACTGGATTTCACAAACGTGTCGTTTCGACGGGAACCTGGAAATGATTCTCATTTCGTCCGGGCTGTTGTTATCTATTGGCACAAATAAGTAATCTGTCATGTCTGATAATCTAGGTTTCAAATATCACATTGACATACTGTGATAGCGATGTCTTTCTATCTGTCTAAAATAGAGACAATCTTTACTATCAGGTTTTATTAGCTGTAAGGGTATATAAGATAAACCGGTAATGCGCAGTCCAAAGCCCGCTCTCGATATGTATTAGGTTGAAATAATCTGTTATAATATCCCATCATCCCTGGCCATTATACAAGTAAGTAAGAGAAGGAGTAATAATTATATACAAGCCAGAAAATATTACCGCGGTACCTCTGAATGAGCTATCGACCGACAAAAAATCAAGTGTATAATAACAATTAAAATACAGAAAGATATTAAATCATTAAATATTTTTCATTTCAAATACTTGTTTGTTTTCTTGTTTAATCTGCATCCAAGTTTGCAGTATTAATTAATTATTATTAATTATTTCATCAATGTAATCACGCACATAATTAGGGGGCCAAGCCGTATGGCTGGTCTCCTATTGTTATTGGTATTATTATTATTATTCTTTTTCTTCCGCCGGATTTTGTACCATTCGTAGAGTCAACACCGATACACCGATGCAGTTGAAACTTCACATGGTGATTGGGCCAGATGGGAACTGATGCATATCCCCTAATGGAGCCGATTGGTCAAAAGCTTCGGCGGCCATCTTGGATTTACCCTTCAAAAAAATATTTTTTCAAAGATCTTCTTCTCTAGAACCACTGAACCGATTAACTCCAAACTTGGTACATATGACCGATGGGTGAGGGTCATTCAAAATCGTTGACGAAAATTTGCTGGGAAAAACAAAATGGCCGCCATTGACCAATCAGAATTATCGGATTTTCAATTAACGGATTTGGATGGGGAAAGTGACTACATATATGCATTGCGATATGGCGATCCAGAATATGCAAAAATTTTGCTCCTAGGTCACGTGGTTTGGCCGCCATCTTGAATTTTGTCAAAAACGGAACACATATTGGACCGGCTATAACTCTGGAACTACGAAAGGTACAGCCTTGCAGTTTGTTGCATTATATTGTCCAGCAGCAGCCCTTTCGGAAATATGTCAACCATTTTTACCTAGCTTCAATAGTTTTGCCGCTATAGAGGAATCAAAACTGTCAAATTTTCAAATAATGCCGAAAATCACACAATTTGAGAAGCATTGTTGTTCAATATTACATAAGGAACAAGTCGGCTTATTCTGAGCTTCAGCATGCATACTCCTTGTGTAACTGCTATGATGACAGTGAAATTACAGCATGATCGTATTAATAGTTTCTGAGGTATGGTAGAACGTGACATGTCAGCAGGTCTGAGCATATGGCTGAAAGTATACTTCAGAAAAGCAGACTATCCGAAGCGCAATCTCCAGGCGACCAATTTCCAAGCTCAACTTTCTCCATTCAAGGCTTTGTGTGGACTCCAGGGACAGTTTTCTCTACCTATTTCAACGTACTAACATTTCGATTTCGATGAAGGAGCCGTCTAGGACGCAAACAAAGGCCAGAAACGTGTTTCCCACGTGCTGCTGACCAAGAAAAAGTGTTTTTGAAGGTCTAAATCCATTTATTATTAGGGGGCCAAGCCGTATGGCTGGTCTCCTATTGTTATTGGTATTATTATTAGGGGGCCAAGCCAGTATGGCTGGTCACCTTTTGTTATTGGTATTATTATTATTATTATTATTCTTCTTCCACCAGATTTTATGTCACTCGTACAGTCAACACCGACATGCCGATATCGCTGAAACTTCACATGGTGATTTGCCCATATTGGAACTAATGCATATCCCCCAATTAAGCTGATTGGCCAAAAGCTTCGGCGGCCATCTTGGATTTACCTTCCAAAAAAGTATGATTTCAAAGATCCTCTTCTCTGGAACCACTGGGTCGATTGACTCGAAACTTGGTACACATGCTCAATGGATCTGGGGCTCTCAGATTTGCTTTTGAAAATTTGTTCCGTAAAACAAGATGGCCGCCATTGACCAATCAAAATTGTCGGATTTTCAAATGACGGATTTGGATGGGGAAAGTGATTACACATATGCATTACCATTTGGCGATCACGAATATGTAAAAATTTTCCTTCTAGGTCACGTGGTTTGGCCGCCATTTTGAATTTTGTCAGAAACGGAACACATCTTGTACAGGCTATAACTCTGGAACTGTGGGGGGTACAGCCTTGCAGTTTGTTGCATTATATTCTCCAGGAGTAGCCCTTTCGGAAGTATGCCAGCCATTTTCACGTAGCTTCAATAGTTTTGCCGCTATAGGAGAATCAAAATTGTCAAATTTTCAAATAATGCCGAAAATCGCCTAATTTGAGAAGTACTTTTGTGTAATATTACACGAACGACGAGTCGGATTATTCTGATATTTGGCATGCATACTCGTCGCATAACGGCTATGATGACAGCAAAATTTCAGCATGATCGCAGTATTAGTTTCAGAGGTATGGTAGAACGTGACATTTGAGTAGGTCTGAGCTTATGGCTGAAACTAAACTTAACAAAAACAGACTGTGAGAAGCGCTATCTCCGGGCGACTAATTTCCAAGCTCAACTTTCTCCCATCAAGTCATTTTCTGGACTCCAGGGACCGTTTTCTCTACCTATTTTATTCTACTAACATTTCGATTTCGATGAAGGAGCCATCTGGGGCGCAAACAAAGACCAGAATCGTGTTTCCCACGTGCTGCTGACCAAGAAAAAGTGTTTTTTGAAGGAGACCAAGACTGGACTGTATCTTGGCCCCCTGCATTGCCGCTCGCGGCTATATTTTCAATTAATTTTGAATTCGGACTATAGCATATTGCGCATTAGCATGCTCTGCACGAGCTATTGACCAACATAATGAATGTATAATAACAATAAAATATAGAAAGACATTGAATGAATTTTCATCAAATATTCAGTTTCATCTGACAAAGTGTGGATCTCCAATTACGAAGGCCAGTCGCGGGATTACCAGGAGTTCCGAATCACATAATTGAATCCGATTCACATTCCGAATCGCAAATGCAACCCTACGACCTCTTTGAATATGCCCATATTTGAGCGAATTTTAAGAGGCGCCCCATATCTCATTCCCGCCCTGGCATCCACAGGATTGTCCAGTTTTTTTTATCCGCATTAACTCGGCTAGCATCGGAATATAACGAGATTCGGCGAACACGTCGAACCAGTCTCCCTCGTCGTTTGTTGATTGGTGGCTACTTTTAACAGGTCGTTCAAATATTAGTTGCACAGCACGCCTCGGACAAGGGTAGTATAAGAAGTATATGTCCGGCATATAGGCGGTAATAATATCCGTGAGAATATCAGTATAATTGACTCGGAGAACGCGCTGTTGTATCTAGTTCAATCGAAATGACGACATGGTGCGTAACACTAAAGAGACTAAACAAAGCTCATGATGTGTTTGACTTTGTTGTGAAAAAGCTCTTGCAAGAGACCGGTAACATTAATTTATTTGCGAGGCGGGGGGAGGTGGTGATGTGCTGAAAAATGCCCTCCCCCAACCCCCCAACCCCCCACCACACCACACACACTCTCTCTATGTTTTCCTTGTTTGTGTTTTCATTTTATCTATTTTCGCTTAGGAAGTGAAAGACAACATGGTGATTTGTCGAATTTTTCACAACAGGCTGAGTTTCTATAAGCAAAAGTTTCCAGACACCTCAAAACAGGATGAAAATAAACAAAAGACTGCGATACCGGTACACCCCCCCTAAAGTCATCCTTATTGACTTTCAACAAAAGGCAAACGTGTATGCTTTATAGATGAACCTCGAAGAATATTATGTTCGAATTTTGGAGAAAAAAAACCCATGCATGTAAGTTTGGTGTATCTAGGCATATTCATTCTTGAAATATGAAGGAAATGATAAAACAAAGACGAAGGAACGTACATACGTACCTACAAGATGGCAATACACCAAGGACAATTTTGGCTTTAGTACATGACCTGATGTGTGTCCAATGTAAGTTTGGGGGGAGAGAGAATTGGGGTGTAATGTCGCGTTCAGCAATATTTCAGCTATATAGCGAAAATGTTATACAGTCCACACCTACACCATCAGTAATAGCATCCATTGCATCACACACTACGGCAGTCCATACGCATGGACTATATTCATGCAAACACAAACTAAAATCAATAACATAAACTCGTTAGCAGTGCAGGCTATTAATGAACAGATTTTCGGAGATGTTTTGTTAATGAATTAATGAGGTTATTATAGTGATAGAAGGAGGTTTGTATTGGCGGATTAATCTCTACGCTGAGAGCGTGTTAACCATATTTCAATTGCGGGCAGCGCTTGTAGATCAGACGATAGTCGTTCAGCTGACATGCGCTGTTCAGAGTTTGGTAAGATGCAGTCTCGCTGTCGCGAAAATACTAAAGGCTCATATTTACACGAGAGAGGTGGTGTTCACGAGGACACGTTTTAATTTACCCGTTCTCTCAGCGATTCTGTTACTCTGGTAGAAGACACGTCCCCCTCTTCGAGGTCCAGCTATTACCTATAAATGCTATTTGATCTTGAATGTGTTATTTTCGTATTTCCGCGGCTCTCTGGCTTCTCATTCACGCATGTACAGATTTGTTTATTCATACTAGCGATTACTTCGTCCACGCAATCATCGCCAGTCATCCTGCATGCATGGCTTTACAGATGGTCATCACGGACGGATGGACAATCAAGAATTCCCCCACTTGCGAACGTTTTGCGTACTTTCCAAGAGCACATATCGGAATCTCGTCTGCGCATAAAGGGCGACGTTGATTGACTGAAAGCCATGCGCAAACAGGCTGCGTGCCATGTACGGAACCTTCTGATGCGAAGGACTTCGAGTTGTCGAGATGATATCCAATCCGGTGATATATGATAATACCACTACGAGGTAATACGGAAATACCTTCATTTAATTTGACTGAGTTCGCGCAGATAACCTTTCCACAAGATTATCATCGACTAGGGAAAAGGTTTTGTTTCGCGAAGAGATCAAAGTTATGCTCTGCTCTATCAGTACAACAACCTGATACTAACCATGACATGATACTAACCCAGCCACCAGTCCGATTTTCGGACAGGATTCCCGCCCGAGCAGCACACCACCGGAAGTGACATATATGATTACTTTTCACTTTTACATTATATCTCTGTTGACCTATCGTTAAGAAGAATTTTTTTTAGAGATTAGTTTCTCCGTGTCATATGAACGGGGCATATGAAAAATAGTTCGCTCATATGCAACACTGAAGGAGTTTTTCAGTCGGATTCAAACCGAACCGTGCTGGCGTGGGTTTTCCCCTGTACGTCATAGCCACGTCGTAACGGTCATCTTCCACTATTGGTGGAGTGAGCCTGTGAAACGAAGCATGCGCTAATCTGAACACTGACATGCGCTGTGTAACAACCAACCAGACCCCGGAAAGATGTCAAATATTAGTCCAATGGCATTTATTTTTTACCAGCAAACAAACCGCATGTACGTAACGACAATGCAGGCCCAACTTCAGGATTGTAAACCGTAATATACTTTGGTGCATGACATATCAGGTTAAAATGAAGTACCGGTAAGCGTTAATTAAGTTTATCACAATTTAAGTGGTAACCCAATTGCAATTAGATGTATGGAGTTATCATCATATCCTCTGACATGATGAAGGTAGAAATATCGTCTAAGGCTATTTGATCACGAACATCCAGCAATGAATCAAACAAAAGTCAAATAAAGGACTTAAGATACGATATCTGTGATCAGTTTATAGGCCTGTAAAGGTATTATCTATAACAGTAGATAACAAAATTAGAGTTCAGATTAAGTGGAGCCGGACCAAATCTACATCACCGTCATTATTTTGTTTGAAATAAAATATTACTATTATGGATGCAGAAATTCTCTATGAATGAAGATTAGATACTGAATGTCGAATCTAGCGTGTATTTATTTAACCAACCTATCTACAAGTATTTCTGGGACTATTTGTCCTACCCATATTTACAAACAGTTTCATTAATCACTGATTGAGTTAGCTGTGAACTAAAATTTGTTCTTACCAATAGACATGTACAGTGTAAAATATATATGGGCCACTGGTAAGTCTGCTAGATATGAATACCTACTAAATATCCCAGTGTGAAGCGGAGAATATCTACTCCGTCCGAAAAGAAGAATCAGACCGTTGAGGTATTTAATTGATACCGAAAAGGAACAAGCTCCGTGAACCTGCACTGCTATTTTTTACTTACAAAATAGATTACGATGACACTATCGCGATGTATGACCACATGGATATAGATGTACAGGACACATGCAGCGTTACCACAGGGTCTAAACGCGTATATATATATTCCATTATCCTTATGTCATTTTCAGAGTGTAATGTATCCCAGCCACCCTGGTCTGAATGTGACTATATTTATCACAGTTTACCCCGATGTCTAGTTCCGTTACGTATTATGCGGAATTAGAAATAATTTATGAAATGTTGAGACAGAGATCCAGCTTAGTTTGCCATCACTGTTTGCAATCTATCATCACATTTATGACATATGGAATGAATGCAATTGATATTATTCTCCAGTAAGGGATTATGTCGAAGTCATTCTTCCGAATCTCCTTAATTGCCTATAAACAGTTTTGTTTGACACTATCGTAAATAATTACATTGGAATTAGTGACCAATCTATCCCGATCGAAAATCAATCTATTAGACTGAAAACTCCAGTTTATTCGGATCTATTAGATGGAATTTTCAGTTAACGTTAGATTCATCGTGTTATTTTTCAATACCAGTGAAAGCTTGACATTTCAATATAAGAAGATTGGAATCAGCGACAAAACCTACTATTCACATGTTAAAATTTCAGTCTTTCGGCTCGATCTAAATTTTTTTCAATCTATTAGATTGAAAAAAGAATAGAATGAATCTAATGTAGATTGAAAAATCAATTTAATAGATCCTAACTGGGATTTTCAATTCAATCCATTTATTTTCAATCGGAATAGATTGGTGACTAATTCCAAGCTAATTATGTAAGAGAGCACAAACTAGGAATTTGATCATTTATTGCACATTTTGGGCGATAATTGCATACTGAAGAAAATCAGGAAAAGGGCTTCAAATAACTTTTATAATTCCAACGCTTAGTCTTATGTAAATGTACCCTTTCGTCTCCATTTTGTTTTGTTGTTTTTGACACTTTAACGGCTACAGCGAAAATGTCGACCACACAGGTGACATTATTTGTGACATATTGATGGACCTGGCTTTTTTGTATTTTGTACCGTACTTGTAAAGAGATGCTATGTATTGAAATGATAGCCTTTGCTGGTTGGCTGGCGGGTATGAAGTTGTACATCAGCGTAACCAACATCAGCGTGTCATAGCTTCCACAGTATGTGGCAATAAAAAAAAAACTGTAAATAGTTCTACAATGAGTGGTTTGCGCATAATTACATCTTTTTACTTACAAGTCTCATTAATTTGTTCACTGCCTCCTAATTGTTTGATTGTCGGAGTTGAACAGACATTTCTAGCGCTAACGAGTATATGCACATATACGAGTTCTTGAGTGGCTTATTAACAAGGAATTTAACCGAAACATGTTGACATGCCACTAAAAACCATCGCAGGAACTATTTAGAGAACTCCATATTGTATTTACTATACAACCAAAGACCACACACACCATCCAGTTACAGTAGTTGTTCTTAAGCAACGACAGACCACACAAACGATAGAAGATAGAATACACTGACTCGCGAATGTGTACATTCATGCGCTTTGTCCAAGAAATATATAAAAGGGCATACCAATCGTGTATTGGTATAGAGGTTGAGAATTGCGGCGTGTAGATAACACAGGGAAGGAAAGCATTCTTGATCGATTTTTTTTCTGTCTCGCCCGGTAGTCCGATGCATGTGTGGTGTAAATTAGAAAAGTTAGCTTCCGTTTAGCGATATACCGATACTGTTAACGTCAGTGAGCCGTGTGGATTTTACAAACTACTTCGAAATCATTACCGTTAGTAAGTATCTGGTCCATCACAAGATGCATTAGTGGTGTGCATATGGAGTGAGTGAGTGAGTGAATATGATTTAACGTCGCTTTCAACACTATTTCAGTCATATCACGATGTTGGTTCCTATCCCTTTTCACACCCGGAAACCACACGGGTGGGGTCCTATTCCTTTTCACACCCGGGATCCCCACGGGTGCCCCAGTTGGTCGCCTCTTACGACAAGCTCTCTGAGGAGCTGAGACCTATTCTTACCATGACCTGGAGTGTGCACTACGACACCCCAGGGCAATCCCCTGGAGCCTCACGGGGTGAGTGTGCATATGAAAGAGCCAGTCGGTTATGCCCTTCCAGATATGTACAGGGGACACATAACTGGGCCTAGTTTATTCTTATACTATGGGAAAGTAATCCACGATCGGCATCCCCTTATAATGTGACATTTGAAATATAGGTCAATTTCTGAATAACCAGCTGCCAAGGCTAAAGATCTATACTTCTTCAGCAGATATTGTGCTAACAATTACATTAGACCTACATTTACTCTGTACTTCACCTTAAACGCAACCAGTCAAGGTCGATCAGCTTTAATAGATTATTGGTCCATCACCAGCTGCCTCTGTGGTATATATTTTGAAAAGCTCGGCTATTATTCTTCAATAGCTATTCTTTTAACATTGATGATGGACAGACGGACAGAGATACTGGCGACGCAAATGACGACAATACTTCACGACAATACTCATCCGAGCACATCGGCTCAAGGATGAACGAAAATCTGACAAAGAATAAGTGCTTCTGGCTTTATTCTGACCGGAGATTATAGTCTGAAATGAGCTCCCAATTGCTTTCGAGAGTATTTCCGGTCGCCGGAAAATCCCGATGTGGTCCAGACCCGAAGAGTGTAAAATGCTGACATAAAGGAAGTTGATGTTCAAGTTAGTTTACAGAGAGAAAATCGAAAAGATCCTATATATACCTGCTGTTGTTAGTATCTCGTTCCCAGTACTAATAAACACTACAACTCCCCAGACTGGAGGTATTATCGAGAATAACCTGCACGTGCCTTTCTTCTCTATCTTGTTACACACGTCCCCCGGCTTGTTGTAGATGGAGATGGGAAAGATATAAATAGTGCGAGAGCCTGTCGAAGATTGTGTAATCCAGATTCTCAACTACTTCCCCATTCATCTGAGTTAAATACTGTGCCAAAATTACCTCGAACAACTGTTTGTGTTTAGTATAGGCCTACACCCGTAAGATATATGATGTGTTCCTCCACCACTACTCTGGCATTTGAGCGCTCCGTCGAGACGACATGTTGCTGTACGATTTTAGAAAACAAAGGTACATTTTTCATTACTATGACAGAAATGACATAGAGGATGAAACTAATTCAAAATTATTTACATTTCCTATGAATAATAACTGACATAAAAGAAAGAAATACACAGCCAAATAATTCGAGTTAATATTTAAAGTGAACAGAAAAGAAACATTTTCAATAATCTATAAAGGATCATACAATATATACTGACATTAATCTAGAAAGGATCATATAAAAGACCGACTTGTCTATCCTATAAAACTCAACTAATCAAACAAAAGTATCTAACTTTATCTATCTACTCTCATAAAAAAGAGTGGAAATTGATCCCACTCAATACTTGAGTGAAATTTTCACTCAACTTGTTACTTTTCACTTAACTTGAGTTAAATGCACTCAACTTGAGTAACATTCACTCAAGCATACGAGTGAACTTGAGTGGTTTTAACTCAAATTGAGTGAAAAGTAACTCAAGTTGAGTGAAAAGTAACTTAAGTTTGCGTGAACAGGTACATTTCACTCAAACTTGAGGGGAACAGTTCACTCAAGGTTTTTTTACAGAGTAAGACAGGTTACAGGATGCTGAAAGATTTTGAAATAAATCGTACAAAATCAGATACGCATTTTTTTTGTAAGTCTCCCAAGTTCGCAGGTTTGGTCAGATAAGTCACGATTAAGGAAAACATCTCATACTTCAATACCATGCTAACACTGTGAGATTTCTGGGTTGAGCTCTCGTGAAATGCGCTTAGTGCTCCACTGCAATCAATCTCTCTCTGGAATTTTACCAAACGCAAAAGTGAGATCTTGGAGTACAGCAAAGATTGATTCGCTGTATACATATCTTCATCGTTTCATCACTTTGTAGTGCTTGTATCCACTTTGTACCCTACGTCATGCTTGTGTGCTCAAGACGCCCGGTGTTTGCATTTTTAAAAGTCAACACGAAGGAACAAAAGAAGCACATGCGTCTCAAGTTCCGACAAATATATGTTGAAGTAAGAAACAATAGCCTAATTGGCACTATGAGCAAAGTCATTAAAACAAAATCTAGGTTGTTTGTGGTCAGTGACCTTGACCGTTGACCTTTTGACCTCAATCTTGGTACCCAATGCATCGACTCCCATTTAATGCATCCGCTTACAAAAATGTGATTATCAATGGTTTCCTGATTTTTTTTATCTCCATTGACCTTGACCTTTAACCTTACGATCTCCATAGGTTTTTTGTTTGCCATAATCCTGAGGTATTTCTGAAGTTTGATCCCAATCCACACCCTTGGACTGGAGTAATAGCACAAACATTGTGTTAAATAATTTCCTGGTTTTTTTTTTACAAGGGGGGAGGGGAGGCACCTTGACATCGATCTTGGAACTATTTGCCCATCGATAATTTTAGTACCTGGCATATCGTCTGTCACAGGTGTATCCACTAAATCAAAACATAGATTTTGATGATTTCCTGATTTTTAGGACTCAGTGACCTTGGCCTTTGACCTACTGACCTCAATTTTGGTTCACGATATCTGCTTGATGCCATAGTTACCCTGGTGAAATTTCAGAAATTCCTTTATGGACGACGGTTAAATATTGAATGTCGGATCTGACGTTCGCTATTCCATATGACTTCGGCAGCTATGGCTGACATAGTCCAACAATGTGACTTGACTATTATTGAAGTATTGCGTTTATCACATGTTACAGCATTGGGAGTATAGCTTTGTGTATGTGCTTGTTAACTATTTTAATTTGATCGGATTATTTTTTACTCAGTCTCTATTGTCACATATATATTTGTTTTGAGATAGACAGGAGGGGCTGTCCTATTCTCATGGCATTAGATTGTGTTCCCCCTACTCCCAGATACACCCTCTGATTGCATTGGGGCTGAAAACACAGCTTCAGTGCGCACTCAATCTCAGTAAACTCAGATATAATATACCACGGAATATTATATCTGACTTCAGCGCTATATAAACCCCGTGCGAATTTCAGACTACATTTGTTAGCCAATCAGGTGGCTAGCTTGGTTAAACAATTTCAAAATCACACCCACATTAATTACAAACGGTAGCGCGTGCACCACTACAGTAAACATTATCGGGAAACAGTATCCAAATATGGCATCATTTCCAGACAGTGTACGTGAACATCAATGGGTTTCCTCCCGCCGAAAAATCTGGCTTTGTTAGGCGGTAGAAAATATCAAAAGACCGTTCCGTGCGAAGATGACAATATCCCTGAACTAAACGTCAATCATTGCCAAAGTGGCAGAAATTGTACTGATTGGCTTATTATGGGATCTCGTAGAATATCGACGAATATTTCACGTGAAGTGTTCATAGCGTGACGTCTAGGTGGTATTCCCCTGATTTACCATCTTGGTATACCTAGATTGGTGCGCATTCTGATTGCATTGGGATTAAAAGACGGCGTGCAGATTTAATGAGCACGTTTTCCCGGCCAATCAAAATCGTCCGTTACTGAACGAAGCGGAGCGGGCTCCGGATGCCACAGCTAAACAAGACGTTGTATTGTGTGCTCTTACGAAATACTATAGTTGAATATCTTGTTCATCTTCCTGTAAGAAATACTAGATGCATTTTCCATCACTCTCGTATGCGGATTAATGCTTTAATCTCTCAAAATCGATAAAGATGGAATGCGCATGCGCTCCACGTTTTCGGCCCAATGTTGTCAGTGGGTGTTACACGAGTTAGGAGGTTGCAAACTCTGACATATTAACATTAACATGATTAACGCGCGATAAAGTCAAATACATATACAGCCTATATTCATACTAAAATTACTCGATGGTTGTTTGCCTGAATCTCCGACAGTAACTTACTACAATTACAGGTTTATGGACGTAGGTTTGCGCTTATTTTTTGTGGAACTAAATGAAAATCTAAAAAAAATCTTCAATGTCTGCCTTAGTTTCCAAATGAACCGATGCAAACCAGAGAAGGAATCGCATGTTGTCAGAGTCTGACAAGTTAAGAAAATATAGCAGCAAGGAATTTGATCTTCGTGGCTTGAACCCCAAACTTAGCCCAGGATGGGTTTTTCGCTGACAAGACCAGATATATCAACAGTCAAAACAAAACACAGCTGCACTAAAGATAGATCGTTCAGAGTTATTTTCACTTCGAGGTTTCTGCTTTATTTTTATCCCAGAAATTTCATCAGAAGTTCTTCCTGCTGAAGATGAGGAACTTTGATAAGCTAGCGAAATTAGGTTCAGGTAAATTGCATATATGGCGGATTCCACGATAACTTAGTCCACTTTTCCGTCAAATTTTCCGTCCAACCGAATAATGACATCAGCAACTTTAAAAATTTAATAAACTAATTCTGTGTCATGTACATGTTTGCTAAGCCCACTAAAGTTGTGTAATGTATGCACATGTGAATATAAACAGTCTTACCCTGTACATTTCTTATAATTGTATGATAGAGAGACAGAAATGTAAATGTTGTTAATGCCGTTTGTGCTAATGTCATATTTCCGTCATACTTTTTGTTTACAATATTCACCACAAATCAAATGTCAATTAAATTATTCAATAAACAGCTTTACAGTGGTACTAGCCTGAGCTTATTAAGATATATGTACCATTGCCAGTATATTAAATACCAATACATGGATATTATGGGTGTCTATAAAATGTTGCTAATGTCATTTCCGTCTAATTCCCGTGACGGAAATGACATTAGCAAAATTTTGAAAAGACCCAGTGGTGATGTCAAACACTGACAATGGAACAGACACATCAATACAATTGGACTAATTCCACTGAGCATGTGCAAGTGCTTGTCTTTCAAGAAATTTCTTGTACATATACAAAATAGATTTTGACAAATGTTGCTAATGTCATTTTTGTTTTGTTCAACTAAATTAAAATCTGTACAAAGAATTCATAGTTGCACCTGTTTATTTCATCTTACGCAATTCATTGACATGTTTTAGATAATACGGTACAGGGCACATTGTTTATTTACGATATTTTTGAATTTATAGGTGTTGCTAATGTCATTTTTTTTGTTCCGTCAATGATTGACGGAAACGGAAGTTAGTGGACTAGGTTATTGTGGAATCCGCCATTTTTGAAGTAAGCATGCTAACATGCGCGAGTGTCTTCCGGAGTGTAACACCACCAGCGTTATATCTTTGGCCTTCGGCTAACTTGGGCATTATGAGAAAGCCAAACGAACATGTAACGCGACATCAAATACGAAGCTGCGCATCTGAAAACCCCTCGGCTCTGGGGCAACTGTTTTAAGGCTTGACGAACTTACTCTCTAAAAACAACTGTGTACCAAAAGTATACAAACTGTGTACCATAGGTACACATCGCTGTAACAAAATTGAACATCTACAACCACTGTGTAGCTGTGATACACAATTTGTGTAGAAAAAGTACACAAATTGTGTACTCCTGATACACATTTTTTGTAGATGTGCAATTCTGTACACAACTGTTTTTTCAGAGTACGACAGTCACGTCTAGCCGATCATGTTTGGGGCTACAGATCCACATACATGTAGTCTTGAAATCGGTTGTAATTGGTTTAATGGTGAATTTTATGAGCTGTAAAGTACACATTTTAATAGTGAGACGTGCCCCGACAGTAACCCTTCATAATTCATTCAATTTGAGCTCGACTAATTGGCATGCTTGAAGACGTCAGATGAACCTAACAATGAAACAAGAAATTCTCCACTCAGTGCGATTTTTAACCATTTCCTGATTTTGAGGTCACAGATAGCTTGACCTATTGACCTTGACCTCAATTTTGGTACGTGACATATCTCCTACCCCCAATGTATCCTCTCACATTGTGACCGTAGATATATAGTTAACCGTCACAGATATAGAACGGACCGACGGACGGACAAATGAATGGAAATCGCCATCACATAATACGTCGATCTTTTTGGCGGGGGTATAAAAACAGAGGATATTATTTTGGGAGTGTCACGATGCTTGCTGGAACGTAACGCATATCATGCCCGCTAACCGTCAGGCAAGGCCGAAAAACGTGTGTTTTCGGCCATGTTTTGCACCATAGGACGACAAACATGCACCAAGTGATGCAATATCATGCCATAGCACACATGGGATGGAAAACTGGATCGAGGGGTGATCGTGTAAAACTGTTTCTTGCGAGAAAAGTTTTACGATTTGACGCTCAGAGTACTTCGCATTTGGTTCAACAAAAATAAACCTTGACGGTGTGAAGATACATGCATGCAGGCAAGTGGAGCCTGTAACAAAATATTTTTAACATCAAAGAGCAGCTGTTGTTGTGATTGGTAGGATATACAGGACAATATGAATCGGATTTGGCACAATACCGTTACAGCGGTTACGGTACGGCAAAAAACTAACTCTTACTTCTGTAGTATTGCGTTTCTCTGTTTAGGTATGTTTATTCAGTTTTCTGTACGTTTCGTGAGAAGAAATTAGAAAGGCAGTGACATAATACAGGATGAAAGCAATATATTACCCAATCTTGATTTATTTCCGTCTTTCCCCTCCGTGTGTAGGAATGAGCTAACTTGGTAAACGGCTCGATGATGCTTCCATCCGTTACTCCATTAGCTAGTGACATAGACGAGCTCGGTACATACGAACGTGTAGTCACAAGCATACGTTTTGAGATGAACACACAATTTAACCCTATCTGCATGACAAGCTTTTTCGCTGTAATATGAGCTTATCTGCATAATCCTCAGCGCAAGAATGCTGGGTAAATTCAAAGTGCCGGTCAAGAGTCCACAGCAAGTTACGGACTCAGTCCGTTTTTCATCTCATTTTTCTTGTCTAAATCCATGAAGCAAAATCCTTTTACCGGAAATAATAATTATCTGATACTTTCTTCAATTTGGAGAGAAAAAGTCGAAAATCGACCGAATTCTTCCCGCATCGTGATGTTAACGAAATAATTCTTGTATTTTATGTTTATATCAGAGGAGCGGGGGAGAGATATTCAAACAAGACTCCACGAATATGTGAGCAGGCCTGTGAGTGAATATGAAAGCCTAAAACCAGAAACAAATGGAGAGACGTCTCTTACATTAGCTTAGACGAGCTGACAATCGTCAAACAGCCTACACCACGAGACTCTTGCACAGTCTCGACAAACGCGAGGGTTCATGAGTTAGACCAATTATGTACATTTCATAGGCTAATTATTTGAATTCCAGCATCAACTCATCTCTCCTGAAGCATTACTTTATTTTCGTTTTGAATCTTCGCGAACCAACCTGTAACCATCTGGGTCATCTATACGCGGTAAGACTGACCCTGGGATCGTGTGTATCCATTCTCAGCCTACTTTCGGCAACTGCAAGAGGGAATTTCCTGAAATCAATACCACGTGACTTCGTCAGCCAATCAGCTAAAGTCTACCGACGTTACCCCAACGTAACCCGCCATTTTCGAAATTACAGATCTACAACGCCTCTTGGGTGATACGAAAGTTATTCATACCTACATCTTTTTTGTAAGCCCAGGCAATATCTGTTCCCGAAGTGGTATGAAAACCTGTAATTTATCTCATTTCTCCAGTCTGTTCTCCGCCGGATGAAGGCCGAACAGAATCCGGTAAAGTACCGGATATTGCTCCGCGATAATGGAGACACACGATTCGCAAGCTATCTTATGGATTGCGAAGTGTACGCAAATGTTCGCGAACAAGACACAATCAGTGTTACTGAGTATACGTCACATCTAGCCCGAAAACATCGGCTAAGAGTCTATTTTTTTTATTTTTTTTTTTTTTTATTGTTGTTGCTGACCCCTTTAGCCCGAATCACATATACAGACCGAAAAGGAAAAAAATAAATAAGACGTCAGTCGCTCGAGATCTTTAACTGCACACGGCGTGGGGAATTGAGACAGACGCACAAAAAGCATTTTGTCGAATAAATAATATGATTTGGCATCTCCAGCACTATGACAACCACCTAATGACTCCTTTAATTAGATGGAATCTGCCATCAAACACGGATTTTGCCATTTTGCCGTTGGGTTTCTTTCGCCATAGTTTACAGGGACATGCGCAGAATGGGGTTGGTCTTCTGACTCACGTCATCAAGAACCAATAGCGACGTGTGTTTATTCACGTGATCAGGAAGGTCACGAGATCAAGGTCATATTCACAAGATGTCAGAAAGGCGCGAAAACGTTAAAATCAATGGAAGTTTTTCCTCACACATTTGATCACATTTTGTCAGCATCAAAACAGTCATGAGAGATGATACATGGTTAAAGAAGCTCAGGTCGGTCAAACTGTATCAAATTGGCATATTTTTTCTCTCCCGTTTCGTTATTTTCGTCAGCGAAAAGCCGCTTTTCGCGAGTCAAATTTTTATCGCGAAAATTTAACCTAGGCGCGATCTGGGCTGTGATAGGAATGCCACGCCCCCTTACCCTAAATTTACCTATCACAGCCAGAGTTTCTGGGTTAACGTCACATCATGTGTTATAAGCAGGAAACCGGGGACCAATGCATTCTATCTAATCTCAGGTAACATAATTCATACAGTTTCTCAAAACACAATAGCTATTCATGCACGCAGATATCAACAGCTAACAGTGGAGATTGACCTCGCTCGAGTTGGGTTCACTCCATCTTCATTTTATCCAGCCAATTTCTACGTTCACACTTTGAACTTCCCTTGATATATCTGGACCCCTTCAATGTTCAAATAACTTATAAATAGACACGAGACGTCACTGACCTCGAAAACATTTGAAATTCAAAATGGGTCGCACAAGAGCGTTATTGATTGGCTGACCTAAATAGTGGGCACCTTATTATAGGAGGAAAGACGCCGCTAATAGAGGATGATGTCACTCTACGTGACTTCACTCGCAATCGATGTGTACGATTGGTTCTTCTGTCGTTAGTAGGTGAAATTTACACCTCGGATTTTGAACACTGAAGGGGTCAGATAAATCAAGGCAGGTTCGAAGTGGGAACGTAGAAATTGGCTGGATAAAATGAAGATGGGTTCACTCAAGTTAACTTTTGCTGAAAACCCATTCAAACTTGAGCTGATAAATTACTCAAGTTGAGTTAAATATGATTTCACTCAAGTAGAGTGAACTTTCTTAAAGTTTAGTGAAATTATGCAGTCAAATTTCTCACCTACTTGAGTGAAATTATTCAGTCAATTTCCTCATTTGAGTGAATTATGTAGTCAATTTTCTCAATAATTCTTCGGTGAATTATTCAGTCAATTTCCTCACTTGAGTGAAATTATTCAGTCAACTTCCACTCTTACTTGAGAGGGAAATTATTCAGTCAATTGCCTCTCATGTACTTGAGTGAATTAGTCAATTTCCTCATTTAAGTGAATTATTCAGTCAATTTCCTCACTTACTCGAGTGAATTATTCAGTCAATTTCCTCACTTACTTGAGTGAAATTCTCCTCTCTGAATTAGAGAGTAATCAAGAAAGCAAAAGTTGAGATTGAATTGACACCCAAGACCAGTCTGCATGGTTCCTCAGGAGAGAAAATCTCATCGTATCTGCACATCGATCTAGTAAATCAACGGTACTTTCTTTAGTATATTGTATGAAAACGACAAAATTAAAGGCATGCGTTACATATGGCAATCTTGACTAACTAATTGTTGATTTAAAATATTTAATACATTTTCAGACATTTCCCATTAACTTTGACTCGGCTGACTTGAATATACAGTCAGCTTTTCTGTCAAGGTTTCATAAAATGATGACAAATATATTCAACAGTTGTACTCCAAGGTGACTGGAGAATGTGCGATTGGTTTGACGAGCTTTGGGGTTAACAAAGTTTATTCAGTCTAAGAGTGTAATATAGATTTATATAAATATATATATAAGAAGGGTAAACACCCTTGAAGTCATGTAACATGATAAACCGTATAGCAACTGGAGTATCTACAATCTTGAAATAGTCTCTAGTTTGAGTGACAACACAATAAATGATCTGTAAGAATAAGATTCTATTTCTGTCATATTAACAGATTATTCTCGTTATTTTTGCACACAAAAAATACTGAATCCACTGAATCTGTTATTTTTGCAGAATTGTAATGTCTATCGAATTATTTCAAAGGATAACACTTCCTCAATAAAGCACCGATCCCAATGCATGCTAAGATGTACACTCATTAAATCAGAGTCGATCATACATCCCTGATTCTCTTTGTTCCCAATCAGGGACGTATGACCGACGCTGATTCAATGAGCGTAGCAAGGATGAACTCATGTGGGAGTTCGAAACATTATCAGAAGTGGTAAAAAGACAGCTTTGAGTCACAAGGACAGGAGCAGGTTCAGCTTCAGGGTGGAGAGGGCAATAGGGCGTACCGGAATTGACGTCATCATCGAAAGTGCGTGATCACAGAAAGCGGCATAATCAACGGAAGGGATGTCATATCCGGAAGTGACGTAATACAAGAGCAGGTTCAAAGTGGAGAGGGTGGAACAAGATCGAGAGTAGATGTTGTAAAACCGGCTCGGGAATCATGATCAGGATGTATATCCGGGAGTAAAACCGGTTTATGTTCAATGATTCGGCCAGTCAAAATCATGTGTACAACCGTCATGTTTGATGACATGTCCAAAATTTGTAAAGAATCATCGACAATATTTGATCACGTGATGCTTTGGGTATAACCCATATCCATTGTTCTGCCCTCTTCAACCTGAACCAACTCATGCTCTTGTATCACGTCACTTCGATGATGACATCACTTCTGGTGATTACGTCACATCCGATGATGACGTCACTTTCTGTGATTACGTCATTTCCGTGTTCCGACCTGTTCACCCTTTCCACCCTGATCCTGAAACCTGTCCCTGTGACCCAAAGCTGTCCATTTTCCCATTATAATATCCCAAACTATATAATTTGGTATTTACGAAACAATTTTGTCAAAATAACACATTATCGTTATTCAATATGTTATTTCTGTATTAAGCTCCAATAGATTCTAGTGATTTATCTTTCAAACATCCGAATATGGTTAGAGTTTATCTAACTGTAATTAGCTGGACTATGCTCTCGCAAAAATAATCACACATGTTTAGTCACGCGCATGGTTCTCTGTGCCCCCTACCATGTCCGATTTTATGGCCGGTAAGTGCCACCTTTCAAGTTCTCACTTTTCACTTTTATGCTTCGTCACATTTATGCACAAAATGCTACTGAAATAAACTAAATATGCGGATCATGCATGTTCAACCCCAAATAGTGTTATTACGTTGATCGCTTCCAGAGGTCTCCGGTGAGTAATTGATTTCTTTGATGCTGCATTTCTCCCCTAATTAAACGATCCATAAATCATATGCACAACACGGTGGTACCAGTTGGGGGTCCTAGTTGAAAACAGTAAACAACTAGTATACATTCATGTATAGAGAAATATACGCAACTATAGTTGAAAGTCACCTTCGCACATCTTCGCTATAACGTCTCATCATTTCCGTTGATCCTTAGTGAAAGCGTGCCTGGCTTGTGGGAGATTGGCTGGAAGATGCCTTCATATATTTTCAATAAACTATGAAAAATTAATAAATATAATAAAAAACAAATTCAAATCATTTTCCCCATTTTGCCTCTCAAATAAAATCATTTCCCGAGTCAAAACCCGAGTTACTACAGTTTTTAATTTTAAACATAACCCTGGTGTTAGACAATTAAAAACTACCCTGTGGTCAATATTAAAAATATCGCCTTCCGAGATGGCAGTTAGTCCCCGACTTTTCAGTACCATTTAGAAATTTAACAGCATATCTTCGATGTTTTTGTCAGTATTCCCGAACAGTATGATATCTATAATTGCAGGAGACTTTACGTGTTACCTTCCGGGGTGGAATTGTTTCAATTTGCGAACTATTTGTCAGAATCTGGCGGAGAAGGTGGTGCTGATGGCTAAGTTAAAACGTTCTAAATATCTTCAAATGTACCAAAGCTGCTGTTGGTGTCTGTACTTTGAGATTTTGCATGGTCATTACCTCTCAGGAATTTAACCTGTGATGTCTCAGACGGTGCTTATTGCAAGGCTGAAAAGTGTTTTGCCTCTGGATGTTTGTGTATTTTTGAGAATTTTTTATTCTGTTTGCAAGTAAGTAAAATAATTGTGGACTGACTTCAGATTCTCGATACGTTTACTCGGAACTCGTCTTGTCTTGTACGTAATAGATAACAGAATGCTACGAGGCGGCAAAGTTGTATTTAAACATTATGGCGATCATATTATTATTTTAAAAGAACATATATAATTGAGTTGTCAGTTTTCAGATCACATCAACTCATACATATCACAGATCTAATAGTAACGAATAGCATATACGATAAATCTAAGAGAGAGAGAGAATCAGGGTTTAGCGTCGCGTTCAGGATAAATCTAAGAAAACATATAAATGTTAGTTCTTCTCCCACTCAAAGAAATCGATTTCAACTTTGAAATTTCAGAAGGCAAAGTTTGTTTGGCAAAAGAGGTCGGGCAGCCGATTTGAGAAATCGAATACAAAATGTGCAGGTTGTCAAGGTAATGAATATTAATACCTGCATACTAAGGAGACGTGAGAGATTTACCCCACAATGTCTTAAATTATTTGTTTGGAACTGGCGAAGGGTTCTCAATAAACGACTGCTGAACAAAATATTCTGAGCAAATTTCTTGAATTTGGATACAGAGGCCTACATAGATTAAACCTGGAATATGAAGATGGTCCACTACTTTTCAAGGCTCTTACAGACGTGGGTGTGCAATTCTCGGCTTGTGGGTCTTCTCTTTGGCGGGAGTTGTTTTTTTTTTACCAGCCTAAATTGCTATTTGACTTTGTAAAATTCTCTATAACTCTGGTTTTAAATTTCCGCAAAAGTTATTTCCCATTCCCAATCGTGTTGACTTTTGTGGTAAATAAAAGCAAAATCTGCTACCTGTACTAAATTAATTCTATTTGGGAAAACTTAGACTGCCGTCTTTTATGGAATGAACGGTAAGCCTAAACCCAACTACAACGGCCATATAAACAGGGGACAAACCTTCTGTCAACTGATCGAAATGCCACCGTGTGCCATAGATTGTAACTTTTAACCTGCAGATATACTTTCTACTGTCGAACTAATTGATATTAAACGGTGGAAGAACTTCTCATGCTATAACCTATAGTCTCTCCAAAATGCAATTCACATAATGACCAAGCGAGACATATTATGAACGCTCCATTGTAAAGCCGCATTTATCTTTTCTGTGATATCAAAGATAGAAATAGGAGTGAAAATAACTTTACTATATATCTTGTTGCGATTTATTACGCCATCGTAAACAAATCACTGAAATTTATGTATCTGTTGTATATATTGGTCCGGAATTATTGCAACCTAGACTGATGTCACAGCCAATGACAGGCAATCCTTCCCGGAGGCTTGTATTATCCATGATTGCTAAAGGATTTTCTAACGGCTTTACTTTTTGACTTAGCCCAATTCAGGCCTACGTCGGAAACTGACCCCTGCTTAAATGTGTGCCGGGAAATGATATAACCAATACAACAACAAGTCCTAACAAGAAAATGTATAAGCAATAAAGTTAACGAAGTAATTTCCTCTCATTTTGAGATTGTATGGCTCCGGACAAACACCGTTATTGTGACTGTTTCCTGCTCGCTGGACGACCGTATATTAGAACTGCACAATTGAGAAACGTGCTCATGAATTCTGACAAAGACATTTGACAGACAAATCGCCTCGAGTGAATATTCTACAAGAGCAACAATATTTACTACAGAAGTTTTGTATTGTTAAAACTACATTTTCAGTTCCATTGTTTTCAAAATTCTATGGTCCCAGATGTGGTCCATTTCCTATATGTTAGTAAATTTACTGACGTCGTAATTTTTAATTGCAATCTCTGAACATATATATCCAGTTCAAGAAAAATAAATATAATTTACTTTACCGTTACAACAATGAAATCATTATAAGTATTGTCAATGTTCTGCGAATGTACTTTGCAACGCCTAGAATAAATTTAACATCATAAAGAACGCGGCCATTTTATGCCACAGGTACGCTGTTTCCCAGGATATCCGCTTTTCAAGAGATTTAAGTCCTTTACAATATAATGCAATGCGCAACACAATTGACATTGTTTAGGTCAACTGAGCGAAAGCAATACACCAACAAACAGTGCAAGTGCAATGACTATATGGACACTCTAACAATGACCTTTTGCATTAAGCTTAATCCCCACATTTATTTAGATTACAGTAAGGCTTTAAATTTATCCCATTAACACACATGTGTCAGTGGGTGTCATTTTCGCGGACCCAATTGCTCGTCAGACACTCTGAGTATTCAAATCCAGGTACGAAATATCGACATTCACGGTCCCAGGCTTTGAACTTTGTCAACTTTATAAATCTCTTAGCCTAAACTTCGACCCACTATGTTTGATTTTACCCTGATAAAGATTCTTTCAGCGTTTTGGAACTGAAATTTCAACCAAACGAATATGATTTCTGAAAATAACCAAATTCGCTCTCGGTTCTCGAAAGCGATTCTACATGGAACCGAAATGATTCTTTGAGTTTCCTTACGAGATACCTTTCTGCTGCGGAGCTTATCAGTTGTTCATCTTGTTGAGTTCAAACTGACCGAAATTTTCATTCGTTACACAGTTGATAAATGTAATACACGTCAATCAGTTTATTGGATCTCGCGTTGTTTTTTTCGCTTCGGGATTTCGGAAGTTTTCATTGTATGAATTACAAGCGTCTAGTCCGTCATTCATAATCCAGCCGTCGTCCATTAGAGAATATCCGCGTCCATAATCCAAAGACCTATTCCATTTTCCATATAACAGTATTGGCACCAAATTCAAAAAGACAATCATAGTATACATAAACATAGGCTTGTTTCCTGCAAGAGAGAAGCGGTCAACAGTTTTCAATGATGCCGGCAAGACATCATGATGTTCAAAAAATATCAAATCCGTATCGCTGATCAGTATTCTTAATCCATAATATTCGTTGTAAAGTCGTCATCTAAGAATGATGTATCTCGGTCACGCTTTGATTGTGACTGTTCATATGAGTACCATGAGGTTCTTGAAGTACATGGGTTCATACGGCCCCTAGCCCCGGGTTAAGCGGAATTAGACACAAGTTACGAAACGTAGCGCCATAGATTTTCGTATTCGTATTTTGCTATCCCAGACCAGCGTAACGGTATACAGTTGGTACGATGGATGATTTTCAGTATATTTTTCAAACTCACCCATACCAACAACAAGTGAACAAGCTTTATGATGCCGTGCATCGCTGCCACCGGGAAAGAATTCTACAGAATGCTACAAACCCTACAGCAGAACTGATCATGTGATAGATACAAACAAGCAAACAGTTCTGGAACAGTTCTGGAGGCAATAAACAATTTACAGACAAAAACAAACAGGTGCAAACCAATCATCATCTTATTTTCTACAAACCTATAGGTCCTGTATATGAGTATCGAATACGTTCATCGTGATTTGCGCAGCATAATACATTGCAGCCCTTAATAATGGAATGCACTGAGAACCCCTCGGCCTTGGGTGTAATTAAATTGTGTCTTGTTTAAGGTTGGTGACAATAAGCAGTTTGTGTTTATGTTCACAAGCCAAACAGTTGATCATCGATGATGCATGAGTGATCGAAGTTCGAGGCACCTAGCCATAGTCAGTCTTGAGATATGGCGGTAAAAAGAAAACCGACAGACCGACGTACATTTATGGTGACAATACCCAAAGCCAATTTCAGTAGTAGCCACTGACAAAATGTGTCTGGTGTAAGTTCATTCAGCCTTGGACTAATCATTCTTTAGATATGGTGGTGAAAGGGCTATTGATGATAAAATATGGATCATCCGCACGATTTTTTACAGACTCATTTTACACGACCCACAGGCAAATGCGAGCCAAGTGGTGTTCATATAGGCACAGTCATTGTTGAGATTTGGTGGTAACGAGTAAACAGACAGACGGACGTACGTTCATGATGACATTACCCCTAAGGTCAATTTTAGTAGTAGCCCATCTCCAGATGTGTGTCTGGTATAAGTTTAGTGAGCCTAGACCTTATCATTCTAGAGAAATGATTGGAAGTTAAGCAATTTGTGACAAAGTTGACAATTTGACCTGGTGATTTAGAGAAACTGGGTCAATATCATCGATTTGCAATATGCTTCTGCTCTGTGACAAGGCATAATCATTCTGAAGATGTCGTGTAAATGAGAAACCGAAGATGGACGAACGGACAGATGAAATACTCCTCGGGCAAAAATAATGAATTGAGACTAGCGTGATGGTATCAATGTATAAAAGTGGGGAAAAAACATGCAATGGAATGAGACCAGCGGGGTGGTGTCAATGTATAATACTGGAATGAGAACAGCCTGATGGTGCCAATGTATAATATTGGAACGAGACCATCGTGGTGGAGTCAGTGTATAATACTGGAATGAGACCAGCCTGATGGTGTCAATGTATTATACTGGAATGAGACCAGCCTGATGGTGTCAATGTATAAATACTGGAATGCAACCATCGTGATGGGAACATGTATAATACTGGAAGGAAGACCAGCGTGATGCTGTCAATGTATGATACTGGAATAAGTTTAGCGTGATGGTGTCTATGTATAATACTCTAATGACAACAGCGTGCTGGTGTCAATGTATAATGCACGAATGAGACCAGCGTGATGGTGTCAATATATAACCAGGAAATGAGATCAGTGTTGTGGTGTAAATATATAATACTGGAACGAAATCAGTGTGGTGGTGTCAATGTGCAATATTTACTGGGCTGACCAGCGTGGTGGAGTTAATGTATATCACTGAAATAAGACCAGCGTGATAGTGTCAGCGAATATTACTGGAATGAGACCAGCGTGATGATGTCAATGTATAAATGATACCGAAATTAAAACATCGTGGTGGTGTTAATGTATAATACTAACTGGAATGAGACCAGCGTGATGGGGTTTATGAATAATACTGGACTGAGTGAGTGAGTAGTAGGGTCTAACGTCGTTTTCAACCTTGTCAGTCATATCACGACGGTGCCTACATGTGTCAGAACATGAGAGTGCTCTCACTTCCTATTATCCTGGACATTGATCAGCTCAGCCAGTGCAGCACCCGGTCACCCATCTAAGTATTATCCGAGCTTAACGTTGCTTAACTTCGGTGATCTGACGAGGGTGTGTCTAACGCTGAGTACTGGACTGAGACCAGCGTGATGGTGTCATTGTACACTGGAATGATACCAGATATCGCTGCGAGACTTCATTGTCCAAGATTCGCACAGATGCGTTTAAATTGTCAATTCCATGTGTAATTGGATGTAAAACCGACATATGTTGCATGACACGCGTATAACGTCTGGAACTAGGGTGCATTCCGTTTCGAAAATGTAATTTCGCCTCAGTGGTATTTATCGAAAATAATTATATATTAGGAGAGTTCCATTTACACTCTGAAATGATACAGGAAGGTATCATCAACAGCGGTAATAGACTTCGACTAAGCCAAATGTAGTGGTAATGTGTTTCATCGCATTTCTCATCAAAGCCTGTTTATGTACTGGGCGTTATAAATAGCCGAGACAGAGCATAAAATAGTCCTTGCTCAAACTTTAGCGTTCGGTGTAAAACGATATATAAACCATCCTGTCAACAACAACGCCAGACCGAGCAGATGTGATGAAGATCAAATTTAGCGAAGATATTGCTGTTTCACACGTGCGTATGCATTAAAACAAAATTCAATCTCACCTCCAATTACAACGCACTCAACCGAAAAATCGAATGCAGCTATAAAAGTGAAACCAAAAGTTTGTCTGCCAAAGAGTACTTCACTGGAAAAAAACAACTTTTACATACGGGCTGTTCACTTACCGGCGCCAGTTCTCAATTAATGTATCCACTTGCATTAGGTACTAATTCCCAAAGGATCGAATAAATGGTGATGAGAAAGGGTGATGAGGTCAGTTAATCACCATTCATCACCAATATATGGTAATAACCTGAGATTTACACGCACTGCTCATCACCATTTAGTGATAAGGTTCAGTCATCACCAACAAATGGTGATGAACTGACTTCTCACCATCATTTTTTATTGATGATGACCAGGCCATATCACCAATAAATGGTGATGAGCCTTCACCACTTTTTTTGCTTTTGTTCAATTGTTGAGCCGTCATTTTATGTCCATGTGAGTGGACTGCTTTTAAAAGTACCTTACTTCCTCAATTGAGACTATAATCCTATATACCACACATACATTGCACAGTCATTTCTTAATGAAGTTTTAAACAATACTGCATCCAGATAATCTTCAATTGCTTGAATGGAATCGACCAGATCACGGTAAATAGGTGATATATTTTCTGTTCGCCTGAGGTGATACAGAGGCAAATAGAAAATATATCGGCGAATATCCTATAATATATCAATTATCAACAAGGACCATGGATTAGCTTGATTAGTTAAACCCAAATGATATATCGGTCAGATACGAGATGTGGCTAGCGACTAAGGGGATGTCGGCATAATAAGCCACATCGTAATTAGACTGTACGACTCTCATTGGATCACTATTTATAGCAGCCACCCCAATCTTCATACACAGCCACGTGACTGTCTCAGTTGACCAATGACATAGCGCGGCCTCGTTTTCAATTTCAAAATATGGGGTCAAACTGGGAAAATGTTGTTGTTGCTGCATCAGTCAGACATTGGCCCTCCGTAGAAGAGTCCAATTCTATAGGCTATATCGTAAACCAGAAGTACCGAAAATTACCTCAGAGGCCAGGCGCGAGACTGAATTAAGGACAGGTTCACGCACATGCGTTTTTTCACGTGAGCCAGCAACGCCAGGGTATTTTGTGTGAGTTCTGGTTCAACAGTTCAAGAAATTCGCACAAAAGGCCTAAATGCGAGGATTTGGGACATGGACTTGTGAAGATGAACAAATTACGCGATATAGGAAGGTTGCTAGCACCTATGTGGCACTAGTATTATATCATATGTAGGGAGGTGTGCATGGGGGGACGGCTTGCACGTCGTGATTTGCATGACCAGTGCAAATATTATCACGATGGCGTGTGCAGGTAAATCCATCCATCACAGGGTATCTTCCAAGTTTAAAGAACTGCACGGATTGGTTAATTCAAATTTTCAAACAGAAATCCGGAATTTTCATTGGCCTGTAGACAAAATTGAATGATAAATTCCAATCAATCAAATAGTTACTGAAAAATGGTTCATTTATAAATTCAGTGGGCATACTGAGCTCATAAACGAAAAAGATTGATGGAATATGTTAATGGCGGTAACTTTGGGTGATGGTGACATCACAGCTATAATCATCGCCGTTTTTTCTGGCTGTGTAGGACGCAGGAAAACTGCTGTATTTAATTCAGCTTCAAATGTGATATGCCATGTCGAATCTCAGTTAATCAGTCACAGCTGATGGAACTCCTTTTTACAATATGTCATCATGACAGCTACATGATATTTATGATTAACGTATCTGTAGCATGCATATTTTGAAATTGAATCGGCGGTTGAGCTCCTCCCCACACATGCGCGCGCAACTATGTGACCATGAAGAGAGAGAGAGAGAGAGAGAGAGTGGGGGAGGGTTCGGGAAAGGGGGACTGGGGCAACTGCTGAATCCCAAAATATGCAGGCTGGATCCATTAATCATTAATGTGACAGACTGGAGGGGGCTGGGGTCAAAAGTGAGTGTTTACGCTTCACCCGTCCAAGTTTCAGAATATGTTTATACTTATTCTAACATTTGGTGCGCCAGCCAAATATGATACATATACATTGAGGGAAAATATGAAAATAAATATTGGCATACGACCGTTACAGTGGGAACATTATGGCGTTTCAGGAATGCGAGGAAAATGACGATAAATGCAAATTGCCCTCGAATCTGGACTTAAACAAGGCATGCTTTTTGTTCGTAGGCAGTGTCGTAGAGATGGCAAAACGTCGATGGTAGACACACTAAGGTGACTGAGGCGTACAGGCTGTTACTAGTAAACATTTTGACATTTTCCACGTGGAGTTGTGTCGCCCAGATACGCGCTTATTCAACGTCCGCCATTCATGCAAATATAACGGACAGGCAGGCTTGTGTGCAGCGTTCTGGATGAAATTTATGGTCATTGCTTCCAATACGTACTCTACATTACTGGCTGAACCTTCCTTCAAAGCCTACATTAACCTGTTCTCCAATTAAACAAGTAAAACATATTCATGATACTATTAGCGGTACCGGTATACCGAGAACAATTGTACATATATCAGTTTCAGAAGAATTTATATGGCACAGAAGTTCTATCGCGGACAATGAACGTCTCCAATTTCAAATTGAAACTTCTATGCGTTACAGTAAACTTTTCGATCTGCAAAATCTTCAGCAATGGGGCGGTTAAGGAAAATAAAAGCTCTTAATATTCGTGTCCAATGCAGCAGAAAGAAGCAATCATCTGGATCTGTATTTATTTCTATTTTAGTACCTTAGTATACCCTCTTCGTTATCTATATACGCCTATGTATAGAGGTCATCAGCATTTAGAATAGCTTTTCTGAACACCTATATTTAACTGACAAACATAAGACCTCTGCTCAATTCCTGGAGTGGAGTGTTAACGTTCTGCGATACAACGCGATCATATGTTTTATTGCTATGCCTTTATTCCCGATAGCTGTGCACAGGTGTCCGTTTATAGCACGTTACTGGCGCATTATTAGCGTAGGTGTTTAATTTAACGATGCGTATATTCGAGGAACGTACGAATTGGTCGGAAGTGTCTAGTATATCAACCCACCAACTTAACCCACCTGGCATCGGCGTCAAGGAAAAGGGTTAACCGACTTCATCTGAATCTAGTGGTGTCGAAATTAATAAACCTTGAACTTCGGGTCATATGTTGATGTCTGCTATGGAATGTTACTCTAGCAGGGAACCACCATGCACTGTATGATGGAGTGTCCAGTATTGAATGATCCTATCTCATACTCAACAGGTGTCTTCAGTTTGAATTACCGTTACCACCAAACCTTCCTGTCCGAGATCAACGCTATGCTGCTGAATAATATATTTTCATCCAAATCGCAGTTGGAAACAGTTATTTCGTTAAAACTTCCTCCAAACAGAAATTTACATTCATGTACGTTTCATCCGAAACTCTCCCATCAATAAATTCATAAACAGAACATTTCCAGCGTCACCTAAAGACGAGCAGACAAATTAAGTTAACCCTTCTAAACCCCCATGAATTGTTAAAATTCGTGAATCGAATTCGTGACATCATGATCTCTTCAAATATGTCCATATTTGAGCGATTTTAAGTCAGTCAAGATGCCATATATTTCACCCCGCCCATCTCAGTCTGGTTGTCTTGAATTCAGATGCTTAATCGAAAGGAAGCTTCAGTGTCATTTCTATCAAACGCATTGTGTATCCAACCGTTTTTCGGCATAAACTCGAAGATGGCGAACCAGTTTCCCTCGTCGTCTATTCATTGTTGTTATTTTTATCGGACCATTCTAATATTATTTGCACAGAGCTCGTTTCCATGCATGACTGATGGTAAAGATTACAGCAGAGTCATGTATATCAAGAATTGACTGTGTCAAATGGAGAGTGAATTATGCTAGCTACCTCACTTCTGTGAAAAACCGGATGTATAGAAAAGCCCTTACTTCGCACGTCCAGCTATACACACCCACTAGAAATTAAAAAAGGTGACTATACAAAAACTCCAGTGAATGGCAGGTTTTGTAACAAATTCTAATAGTAAAAATAAAATCAGAATGACATTTTTCTTCTTGAGTGCCTCTCTAAAACCAATTGAGAAGAAATATATACTACATGCAACTGCTCAAAGTAAGTCTTGTCTACTCAACTTTTCAATATAAATGAACTCTTCTGTCGTATGATTGACCCGAGCTTACTACAGTATGGTAGCAACTTAGGCAGCAGTTGTGAATGTAGCTCTGTCTTTAAGAACACTTCATCCTCAACTTTTTGGACGACGACTAGGTAGGCCTATGACGCTTATGGGGAGTCATCCTCGCTAAAACCAGGGGTATCTCTATCTGTATGACAGATCTTTGGCTCACAAATAGAAACCGCGACGTCGTGAAGATGATGGGGAGTATGCTACATACAGCCTCAACAATCATCTACATTCTCTGTTAATTTCATATCGTCTATCATTGGTATACCTAAGAAATGATTTTTGAGAGAGAAAGAATAAATTGGTCGTCAGCGGGATTCGAACCCACGACCCCGACCAATTTATTCTTTCTCTCTCAAAAATCTTTTCATATGTAAATATGCTCAGTGACTCTTGTTTTGAGGGCCTGTGTACTGAGGTATTCATACAGCCCCGTGATATATGTAATCCACATCGGTTTCTCCACTGACTTTACAGGGTGTCGTATGGAGAAAAAAACCATTTGGGCGCGGCCAGGGGAACATGTTTTGATTTGCAAGATAGGAAGTAAGAAATATTATTGCAGGTATATCGTCTTCAGGCAGCAGCAACATTTGACGTATCCGTTTATATACAGTTTACCTGAAATTACCGTTAAAAATATTTTTATTAATTTTAAGCAATTATTTGTATGCACATTTGTGTACACCTGTGAACCTGCATCTTTATCAACGAGGCATCATCTGATATTAATAAGCGATTCGGATCCCCTACATTAAAATCACTCATGCACTACGACCAACAAGTTAAACGTCATCGAAATTCAGTTAACTGAGATTCCTAACGCAATTAATGCCCTTGAGTCAAATTTAACCCCTTCTATTCATTTGAAAGAACTATGGAATTTTGCAATAGCTGTTGTAGAGCCCCCATGTCGGCACTTTCCCATTGTCAGAGTTTGTCCTAAACAGTACAGGAGGTATACAATCTGAAACCATGAGAATGCCATGGCGGCCATTAATAAGTCATTAAAAGTCATCAATCTTTTCCAGGTCAATGAGGGTATATATAAGTGTTTAGTTCAGATGAAAGCATAAGTCTTGCTATAGTTACGTAATCACACTGGGTATGGGGCTACTATCGGAAGGTATCCTGTCGCATCCTGTAGAGCATATTCAATCGCCACGAAAACGCGACCAAAAATTAAGTTGCGTATGACTTTGCGATCTATTCGGGAACGTTGCTATAATTATCAAGACATTTTCCAGACGCATAAAAGGGTCAAAATATCGTTTATGTGCCCAATTAAATGGTTAAATAATTCTTTGTTTTTGTTATAGCTCACAGCGAAAAGAATTTCTCGAGTAATATTCAAAATGAAAACTTATCACTTGATCTGAGGTAACATGGCGTATATAGTCCTGATATTTCAACATATATTTTTCTTCAAATGAAATTGAAACCAACTTTCCTGATCAGTAACGCTGGATAGTTTATTTTAACTGCCCTTTTTGTTGTGACAATCCATTTTCAGTCGTGGCCTAAATTTGGTGGTATATATGCATTCATAGATAACAGACAATTATTACTCGAACTGGTTTCATTGATGGGCTAATACGCGGATTTGACAGAGGTATTTGATTTGCCTGTTTGTCGGTCTGTTTGTTCAATTTGATCCAAAGTCACAGTCATCAAGTCGAATATCTGTTTCACGTTGTTATTTTTCATTATGTTGACGTAACACACTTCGTAAAGGAAGAGAGACGGCAAAGGTCAATGATTATACACACCATGGGGGGTTAAACTTGTACTCCTCGTGGCTGTATTGAGACAGTCGTGCCTGTATGTCGGCATAAGGGTTATAGCTCCATGCTAGAAACTCTCTATACGTGACGGTCTCCATGCGCGAAATGTTCATACCACCTATGTGTCCGGTCCTTTTGACGCATTCGTTGTTCCCCAGATATATAAATGTCAATTTCCTATGCTCTAACGAACTTCTCTGATCTACATGTCGTTTTCGAATTTAAGAAACAGCCTATCTATAGGCATGGAGCCTACTATAGTCGGCTCCATGGTATATGTTAACACATAACCATGATAACAACTTGACACATGGACATCACCTTTGCTTTCACCCAGGGTTGATATTTATTCCTATTAGTATCAAATACACATGCCAAACCCTCTCAACACAGGATACTGTACCGGTATGTATCCGCTTTCATTTGACAGGACTATTCAGAATTATGCATCGAGCCATGGAACAAGAAGGGTTAAAACGTACGCCGTATGTACAGTGAAAACAGCATCTGTACATCGTGATCATTTAATCCGTGTAGTCACTTTACAGACAGGTATCAGCTTTTGTACGGAAAATTTGTTATCAATTAACCTATAGGCCTATACTTGAAGTTGCAATTACAGAGAGATATAAGTATATACCCACACTTACAGCCAACAAACATTTACATGTTCCTATAGCGTGTTATTTTAATGTTTAACGGATCCGGAAATGTACCTTCAGGCACTCAATTTGTCACGAAATAGAATATACAAGTTTTATTGAGGTTAACTTGTGCATATATGCATGTAAACATTTTTCTTAACATGAGACTGTTTAACCTACAGTAACAGCTGCAACGCAAAGATTTCAAGGTAACATTTCATAGGGAATTATAGCTGCAACGCAAAATATTTAAATTTAACTTCTCGAGTTACATGTATATGTATTACGTATACTGTATTAACACGAGTAAACAATTTCAGAGCGACTTTTCCCAAATTACGAAAACCAAACTTTCATCTGGGATACAGTATATGGCGGAAAATTCTACCTCAGCTTTCATACAAAATTTAAACAATCAACTCAACAACAGCGACTGAGTGAGCCTCAAAAATAAAAAATAAAAAAACATACACATGAAACATGGACAGTAATATTATTTAGGTCAAAATCGCACTCACCCCTTTGACTTGGAATATTTCCGAAAAACTTGTTTCGTTATTTCCTGGTAAGACAGTAGAGATTGGGGCTCTGCTGAAATTCCCTGAGCCCTTTGCTTTCTTCTGCCCCCAGCGAACGGGGCTGCGGTTTGGGGTAAGATAGATTGGAATTTATCCAACTGGCTTTTCAGTGTTTCGATCTTTGTCTCCTTTTGCTCCAAAAGTTGTTGTAATTCCCATATTTTGTCATCCTTTTGTCGTAGTAACTTCTGTAACTCTGCTATGCTGGACATGTTGTTGTTGTTTCTCGACCCGTTCAATTCTGCCCCAGACGTTAGGCCTATGGGCAAACTTGAATACCGTAAGTTATCATTTAGTGTATCGGTGGGAACGACGGCACGGCGGCTTTCGTGTTCCTCCGGTGATGCAGCATTAAGTTTTGGTCGATGTTGAGCATTATCTGGATTCGTCGTAAAATCACCCCAAGATCGACCAGTAGACGATGTGATGGTCGACATCGAGATAGTTTGAATAGATATAGCCTGCCTCCTCCGCGAGGGCCTCCTGCAGGCTTCTGGGAGGAAAATCTCAGAATAGCGGTGCAAAATATTAGCGTATTATGGTATCCAATATACGCCTTAATGGTGTTACCGCACGGAAGCGTATACAGCTAGCGTAGAGATACAGCCAGGAATATCACGTGCATGGACATACGACCACTCTCCCAAGCTGTTCTGTGTTTTTCGGCGTATAACCGCGCAAACTATATTGCCATGGAAACCTGCAGATCCATATATCCACTATAACTTCGGTAATACCGGAAAACCTATACGTATATGATGACGTTGATTAACTATGAAGTATAACTAAACTTTCATATAGATATACATGCAACTGAGTCAACTCTTGACTATATGTGTATCGGTAGGGCTGGAAACTGTTGCCAATTTCACATCAAGTTGGTCATCGCATGGGGTCGGTGATAGCGCTGCGTGTAGATCATTCCCCTCAAACTGGAAGTATATACCATAAAACCACGTACTTGTTGTACCACAGAGGTCAGACTGACTGTATGGCCCGGGGTATACGCTGGCTTGACTTTTACTGTTGACTTCTTCGTTATCCGGTCAGACAAATCAAATGGCCGGGCTGTTTGCTGTCAAACTATACATTTATCAATCCCTGATTGTTGGCCTGTCTTCATATCAGGAAAAACTCGGACAATTCAAACTGACCGCTACAGTGGACAACAGTGACCACCAGAGAAAATGAAATTCCCCCGCCGGCAGTGTATGGTATTCAGTCTCGATAACAACTCTACTGGCCCCTCTCGTCGTGGGGCGTGGATCGACAGCTTTGTGTATGTTCACTGATTATTTAGTCCCCTTGTTACAGCCACTTCGAGTCAGCCTGAGGGAGCTTATCATTTCACAGATGGGAAGATGAGATTACAGACATGTGACACTGGAGAATATAACCTAGTTTACAAAAGGAGATTATACTTGTTAGAGAAAGACAATCATATGGCAATTATACAGGCCATAGGATATATTTTGTCTATCCTGGAATTTGTCAAAGTCCCATCACAGATGCTCGGGACAAGAGTTCTGAGACTGAGGCATTATATAGCGCTGCGTTTATCCTAGTACCGGTTTATGTAAAACACGGAGGTATTTTACTTAGACACTACCTCCCATTATCTACCTCTCCTACGCCTCAAGACTCTTATCCCGGGCTGCTTCGTAATTGGTTTAGATTACGCCGATATTCTACAGCAGTTGGGCATCACAGATTTAATCTCAATTGTCTCCAAATGAACACTCACAGTCAAAGCATAATTGAAACACATTTATCATGATGGAAAACTATTACGAAATTCATGTTCAATGATAATGGAATACCGTAGGCTACCTGCCTTTGCTAAAGAAGTTGCTAAATCTCCATCATGTTGTTTGACTGGAAATCTTAACATGAACTACGCAAAGCACTGAGAACCCCTCGGCCTTGAGGGTATTTAAATATGATCCTGTTTGTCCCTGGTATGCGATGCTGGAAGTACCATGGTACTTCAGGACATTGCACCATGGTTGGCCACGGCGCTACCACGCAAATGCTATGGATGTTGAACAATGCCTGCGTCATGATGCATCAGGGATGTACCACGGTGTAGGTATACCATGGAAAATGAGTCAATATTATACAAATATTGCATGCTGTGAGGTGTGATATCACCTTCGAGAGCTGACAAATCGTGATATCACAGCACTCGTTGAACACCACCTTCTCGAGCTGACAATATACAGATATCGCATGCTGCGAGGTGTGATATCACGATTTGTCAGCTCGAGAAGGTGATGTTCAACGAGTGCGGAGCACGAGTTGAACATCATCTTCGAGAGCTGACAAATCGTGATATCACACCTCAAAGCATGCAATATCTGTTTTATTATACCGAAAAAAAGCCATAAACAATACAAATAGACCTACAGTGTAAAGAGAAAAACCAAGGCAGCGAAAACCTAACGTAAAACGCTTTCTGTCTGTACACGCCATCGTGATTACAGCGGAATGACAGCACAACATACGACAATGCTACGAAAGAGTCTGTTCACGGGCGATAACCGCGCGAGACCGTGTGACATTGCCTCTGCCGTGTGACGTCAGCGCGTGATCGTGTGATATCGGCGCGAGATCGTGGGACATGACATTGACGAGCTGTTTTTTCCATAAGACATCGAGAATTGCGGAATATCACGTGATGGTGTTTCAACCAATTAAAATAAACGAATACACAGTGAGGTATAATAAAAAGAATTGCGGAATACCACGTGATGGTGTCTCAACCAACGAATACACAGTGAGGTATAATAAAACTGATTGTCGATAGGCTAATCTGCTCTGCGACCACAAATATGTGACCACTTGATGGTCCAAGGCATAGTCACTCTTGAGATATGATACTTGCGAGACAATAAACACGGACAGTAAATGACGAGAATATCCGAACCTAGCTAATTTCATCTGTAGTCCTAGCCTGTCTATTTCAATTTCAGAATTACTAGGCCTTATCATTCTTGAGATAAGATAGCAAGCAAATGGTGATAGACGAACCAACTTCAACCCAGTCACTCGTGACAACATTACGTCAATCTCACTGACATTCGGTTGGCCTCGGATATATGATAACATGCATGTGTGATGCCAGTTTGGTGCTCCAAGGGTGGGCCCTCGGTAGCGCTTCGCTGGTGACCGCTAGCCTCACACCGCTGAACCAGCACGGGGCCCAGCTGGTCCACGTGTGGAAGTTTGTTAGTTACTTGCCGAAGGGCGGTGGTTCTCTCCGGGTACTCCGGCTTCCTCCACCAACCAAACTGACTGGCACCATATGAGAGAAACAAAACTGAGTGTGACATTAGGCCAAATCCCCCTCCCCCCCCCACACTCCCTCCAATGCATAACTCATTTTTTAAATATCGTGATAATAAGCTCTCTCTCTCATAGCTCTCTAGATTTGTATCTAATACCGCTTATGCAGGTGCTAGGGGCCGTGTGGTCATATCATCCAAGTTGCCACATGAACAGGTACAATAAAAGCGTACCTGAGGTACAACACATATCACGAATCGTTAGATTCTTGGTATGTGCTTTAGAATAGATTAACCGGAAAACTATACTGTGAGGTCATGTGACTCTGTCAGTATGTCGGCACCTCTCCCCACTTCCCTTATATGTGTTGTAATGTAATTAGTGACAGATTGCCTGTTGGGTTTAACCTGGTGATCTGAAAGATAGCTCTTTCTCTGTCACTACATGCATTTGCAATGTTAGTTTGGAGTTCCTGTGCCGTAATCATTGAGTTATGGTAGTAACAAGTAGATGATGCCAAACTGACATGATTGTGACCTGGTGACACGGGAAAATGTAATTTTTATTTCGAAAGGCTTTCGCATTGTGACCACATGTATGTGTGATGTAAGTTTGGTACTCCTATGCACGGTCATTGTTGAGATATTGTGGGATCGAGAAAGCGGCCGACGAACGCACGAACGTACATGATCACGACAGTCCACCAAGGAATAAAAAACTGTGTCCTACAATGTCGAATTGGGGGCGGTATCGGTAACTTGTTTTGGTGGGAAATCCATGAAACTTCGTTAGATTAGCTGTACGGATAAATCTTTAAAAAGGCTTCTTGAATAGAAACTCACTTGGTTCGAAAAACTTTTAAATTCCGGTGGGTTGACATGAATCAAAAATTTCAAATAACGCCCACTGTGTGCCGGAAAATTTTGAATCATGAATTACAACACATATAAGGGAAGTGGGAAAAGGTGCCGACATACTGACAGAGTCACATGACTTCACAGTATAGTCTTCTTGTTAACCTATTCTAAAGCACATACCAAGAATCTAACGATTCGTGATATGTGTTGTATCTCAGGTACGCTTTTATTGTACCTGTTCATGTGGCAACTTGGATGACATGACCACACGGCCCCTAGCACCGGCATAAGCGGTATTAGATACAAATCTAGAGAGCTATGATGGAAATGCTCTAGCAAATCGTATATTGGCAATTAGTGAGCTGTATCGCTGGAACAACTCGTACACTGGGGATTGGTGAGCTGTATCCTCGTCAGATGAAAATGACGGCATGTAACACAAAAGACTAGTCTGTGAGGCCCGATGTCGACGCAGCATCAGTAGTATATAAAACACGGGAGAGCGCGTATTGACCTTTGACCTCAGAAATTTGCATATCACGTGACAGAGGTCAAAGGTCAATGAGTGCACTTGAGTTGACCTGTATCCTTTCATCTCGTCTTTGACCTTGGATCATGTTTAGACATGTTAGGGTTGGGGTTTTTCCCATCACGTGCGCATGTGTATGACGTCACTTACGGTCTGCGTGAATCGGGCGTGACCTGTGAACATGATAGGACATGTGCTGACCTGTCTGTGGGGTTTTTCCCTACAATGTCGTTCACCTTCGTGTTTTTTCGGTGAGGTCCGATGGGTACGTCCGTGTCTTTTCGGTGAGGTCCGTGGGAACATGATAGGCCATGTACTGACCTGTCTGTGGGGGTTTCCCCGCCAGAATTTCGCTGTCGTCTGCTTGGGCTGGGGGTTGTCACGTGCCGAACACCTGGCTCCCCGAATTGCAACATTGTTGCACGTTCGCGACAATGTTGCGGCATCGTGAACACCTGATCTGGTGCCTACGTGTCTGCGTGAGTGAGTTCACGTGCCGAACACCTGGCTCCCCGAATTGCAACAATGTTGCACGTTCGCTACAATGTTGCGGCGACCGTAAACACCTGGTCTGGCGTCTGCGTGAGTGAGCTCACGTGCCGAACACCTGGCTTCCCGAGATCAAGGCATGTCCATGAGTATATAGAGGGCTGAGGGTATGTCTGACTATGGAATGCATGTATTGACTTGTGTCTGGGTTTTTTCCATCACGGGGAGTGCGCAGGTCTGCGTGAATCGGGCATGACCTGGGTATGACTGTATGGGATGTACTGACTTGGTTCTGGGGTTTTCCCATCATGCGGCGGTCACGTGATTAGGAGTGCATGTACGGACTTGTATGCCGTCCATTCATTTGAGTCGGGGACTTGGGGCCCCTACGGAAGGATTTTGCAAGTCATGGGTGGGTGTATGTAAAATGAGGATTTGTCTCGAAAATATAAAAAGCGGAACACGGACTTTACCTCTAAAATAGGGGAAAACCACTATCAACTCTATCCCAAAGGGCTAATATCGGTCCCTGGCTTATCGGGTTCTGCCTGGAGTGGGTGTATGTAAAATTAGGATTTGTCCCGAAAATATAAAAAGCGGAACACGGAATTTACCGCTAAAATAGGGAAAAACTCCTATCAACCCTATCCCAAAGGGCTAATATCGGTCCATGGCTTATCGGGGCCTGCTGAGAGAGTGGGGGAGTGGGTGTATGTAAAATTAGGATTTGTCTCGAAAATATAAAAAGCGGAACACGGACTTTATCCCTAAACTAGGGGAAAACACCTATCAACCCTATCCAAAAGGGGTCATATCGGTTCCCGGGCTTATCGGGGCCTGGGTGCATGGGTAGGTGCATGTAAAATCAGGATTTTTCCCGAAAATATAAAAAACGGAACACGGACTTTACCCCTAAACTTGGGGAAATCTTACATTTAGGAGTAGTATAGAAAGCAACAATTTTGGGGCCCCGAGCTCCTGCCTGCCTCATCCCCGAGCTCCGCGCTCCTGTCGTTACGCCTTAACGCCCGTCGTTACGCCTTAACGCCCTGCATCACGCCTTGACGCCATGATATACACAGATGAAAGAAAAACAACAACAACAAGGATGAGAGATGAGAGAACAACAGCAACATGTTTTTTTTTTCTTATGGTTTATTCTCCCCTTCAGTACATAATACCCACGCTGGGGGAGCCGCGTTGGGTATGTTTACAATTCAAGAAGACTCTTGTCCAACCAGAGGCCGCCATTTGGCGCTGTATCAGTCATATTCGTTCTTGCCCGTTACTGCGTTAGATGTATTCTCGGTTGCTCTTGTCCAATCGCCGTTTCAGAAACTTTCATCTTTGCTCGGTGTGACCTAATCGTCGTCGGGCAGGCCTGGATATTGTTCGGGCAGCATGTCCTGAAAGAGTTGTTGCGCATCCTGATCGCATTTTCCAGGGCCTCAGTGGGTGGTAGCCTCATATCCTCTTCCAAGTGACGCTTGGTCTTCATGATGGACCTGTGCGTGGGGTCGCCTTCCATTTCAAGCGGTAGTAAGGTATGCTGTTCATAGATCGTCATGGCTGTTTTCCTGATGCAGGGGCGCATTTGGGTCCGGCGTTCTCGATCGCTGCAGCATGATTATTGATAGCTGCTGTCACAATGCGATCCCAGAAGAAAGGTTCCGCCTCACTTCCTGGTATGTAGGCTGACTATCTGAGGTCAAGCTCTCCGTATCAGTATATAGACTCTCAGCAATCTCACATTCCTGGGATGTAGGCTGACTATCTGAGGTCAAGCTCTCCTTATCAGTAGATAGACTCTCATCAATTTCTGTATCGGCTTCTTGTGCCTCGGAGTCTTCAATCCCATGTATATTTTTCTCGTGTCGCATCATATCGTAACGTCTGGTGAACGTGCGTTAGCACTCAGAGCAAGTATAAGCCATGTTGATGGTTGAACGCCCGTCAACGCTTAGCTTAACGCTTCAACGCCCTGGTGAACTAGCTCAGAAGCCCTGATTTTCATGGAATTGCCACCAATACATCGAAATGCAGTGACGCCCGTCAACGCCCGTCGTTACGCCTTAACGCCCGTCTCAACGCCCGTCAACACCCGTCAACACCCGTCGGTACGCCTTAACGCCCGTCTCAATACCTTAACGCCCTATCTTTACGCCTTAACGCCCGTCTCAGCGCCTTAACGAGCGATAAAGGGCTTTTGGAGGCCGATTAACCTTTGAACTCTGAGTGCACTTTCGGTCACGTGACCTGAAGTGACCTTTGACCAGGTGACCGGAAGTGACCTTTGACCCTGCGCTGCTCGGAAGTGACATTGTTCAAATCCATGTACATACTCTCTGTCCCTGTCACTATATAGCTGGAATATTGCGGAATGCGACGTTAAACCTTAATTCTCTCCCTCTCTCTCTCTCTCAATGAACATGTACTCTGTACAATATCGCATGTAGACCGGTGAGAGAACAACAACAACAAGGATGACAGGTCAATCATTTTATTTCCCCTCCGGTACATCATACCCAAGGTGGGGAAGCCGCGTTGGATATATTTACAATACAAGTAGCCTCTTGTACAATCAGAGGCCGCCATTTGCATCTGTCATATTCGTTCCTGTCCGTTAGCTGTATTATCGACTGCTCTTGTTCAATCAGAAGTCGCCATTTCAGAAAGTTCCATCTTCGTCCATGTTCGCTCTGAACCGTTTGTTCTAATCGTCGTCAGGCAGGCCAGGATATCGTTGAGGCAACATATCCTCAAATAGTTGTTTGCGCATTCTGAACCCGGATGTACAAGAACCCGGATGTACCCGGATGTAAAAGTCCCCGGATGTAAAAGTGCCCGGATGTTCAATTCACTTCGACCACTGGAAAATCTCCTCTCTCCTCGTACAAAGATCACACGCGGCCAAGGGTACACCTTCAAGGCAGGTCAGGCATCGCTGGCGATGGTAGCGGAGATCTCCGGGCTCTCCCCTGGTTGAGCTGTAACCCACACTGAAGAAATCATCTATCATTTCCATAGTTATGGGCGGGTATCTTTTGGTAACTCGTTTGGGGAGTCGAGCGGGAACCGGCACCTTTTCGTCAATCTTCAACGATTGCTCGTCTGCCTTGGAATTGGCTGGCTTTTCCATTTGATCGGGTCCGGTACAGGTTGTGAGAAATGTACATCTAACATGCGTGTTTCCGTATTTATAGTCAGAGGGGAGATGACCGTCCTAGCGACCAATCAGAAGCCATCATTTCAGAAAATAATCTTCGTTCAGTGTAACCTAAACGTCTTCGGGCAATCCATGATACTGAAGCTCGAAGCTCTTACTTATCTCATTCAATCTCCATCGGCTCTTCAATTCGCGGCGGCGAATCGACCTCCATGGGTTTTTCCATTCTCAGATGCATTCCCATAGAAACTGACACCACCACCACCATACCTGGTGCACCCTGTACCCTGCCACCACCACCACCACACACACCACCACCACTACCACCACCGGGCTATAGGGTACACCAGGGTGTGGGTGCACCAGATATGTGTGCCCGGTGGTGGTAGTGGTGGTGGTGTGTGTGGTGGTTGGTGGCAGGGTACAGGGTGCACCAGGTATGGTGGTGGTGGTGTCAGTTTCTATGGGAATGCATCTGAGAATGGAAAAACCCATGGAGGTCGATTCGCCGCCGCGAATTGAAGAGCCGATGGAGGTTGATCCCAGTGTTGAATGAGAGAAGTAAGAGCTTCGAGCTTCAGTATCATGGATTGCCCGAAGACGTTTAGGTTACACTGAACGAAGATTATTTTCTGAAATGATGGCTTCTGATTGGTCGCTAGGACGGTCGCCTCCCCTCTAACTATAAATACGGAAACACGCATGTTAGATGTACACTTCTCACAACCTGTACCGGACCCGATCAAATGGAAAAGCCAGCCAATTCCAAGGCAGACGAGCAATCGTTGAAGATTGCGAAAAGGTGCCGGTTCCCGCTCGACTCCCCAAACGAGTTACCAAAATATACCCGCCCATAACTATGGAAATGATAGATGATTTCTTCAGTGTGGGTTACAGCTCAACCAGGGGAGAGCCCGGAGATCTCCGCTACCATCGCCAGCGATGCCTGACCTGCCTTGAAGGTGTACCCTTGGCCACGTGTGATCTTTGCACGAGGAGAGAGGAGATTTTCCAGTGGTCGAAGTGAATTGAACATCCGGGCACTTTTACATCCGGGGACTTTTACATCCGGGTACATCCGGGTTCTTGTACATCCGGGTTCAGAATGCGCAAACAACTATTTGAGGATATGTTGCCTCAACGGTATCCTGGCCTGCCTGACGACGATTAGAACAAACGGTTCAGAGCGAACATGGACGAAGATGGAACTTTCTGAAATGGTGACTTCTGATTGGACAAGAGCAGTCGATAATACAGCTAACGGACAGGAACGAATATGACAGATGCAAATGGCGGCCTCTGATTGGACAAGAGGCTACTTGTATTGTAAACATATCCAACGCGGCTCCCCCACCTTGGGTATGATGTACCGGAGGGGAAAATAAAATGATTGACCTGTCATCCTTGTTGTTGTTGTTCTCTCACCGGTCTACATGCGACATTGTACAGAGTACATGTTCATTGAGAGAGAGAGAGAGAGGGGGAGAGAATTAAGGTTTAACGTCGCATTCCGCAATATTCCAGCTATATAGTGACATGGACAGAGAGTATGTAAATGGATTTGAACAATGTCACTTCCGAGCAGCGCAGGGTCAAAGTCAAAGGTCACTTCCGGTCACCTGGTCAAAGATCACTTCAGGTCACGTGACCGAAAGTGCACTCAGAGTTCAAAGGTTAATCGGCCTCCAAAAGCCCTTTATCGCTCGTTAAGGCGCTGAGACGGGCGTTAAGGCGTAAAGATAGGGCGTTAAGGTATTGAGACGGGCGTTAAGGCGTGACGACGGGTGATGACGGGCGTTGAAACGGGCGTTAAGGCGTAACGACGGGCGTTGACGGGCGTCACTGCATTTCGATGTATTGGTGGCAATTCCATGAAAATCAGGGCTTCTGAGCTAGTTCACCAGGGCGTTGAAGCGTTAAGCTAAGCGTTGACGGGCGTTACTGTCTATAAAAGCAAGTGTATTGCCAAAACACGCACAGTCGACGTTCAACCATCAATATGGCTTATACTTGCCCTGAGTGCCAACGCACGTTCACCAGACGTTACGATATGATACGACACGAGAAAAATATACATGGGATTGAAGACTCCGAGGCACAAGAAGCCGATACAGAAATTGATGAGAGTCTATCTACTGATAAGGAGAGCTTGACCTCAGATAGTCAGCCTACATCCCATGAAAGTGAGATTGCTGAGAGTCTATATACTGATACGGAGAGCTTGACCTCAGATAGTCAGCCTACATACCAGGAAAGTGAAGCAGAACCTTCTTTCTGGGATCATATTGTGACAGCAGCTATCAATACCCATGCTGCAGCGCTGATGAACTCATGAGAACGCCGGACAGGATAACTTACAACAGGCGTACACCCAAATGCGCCCCTGCATCAGGAAAACAGCCATGACGATCTATGAACAGTATACCTTACTACCGCTTGAAATGAAAGGCGACCCCACGCACAGGTCCATCATGAAAACCAAGCGTCACTTGGAAGAGGATATTGGGCTACCACCCACTGAGGCCCTGGAAAATGCGATCAGGATGCGCAAACAACTCTTTCAGGACATGCTGCCCGAACAATATCCAGGCCTGCCCGACGACGATTAGGTCACACCGAGCAAAGATGAAAGTTTCGGAAACGGCGACTTCTGATTGGACAAGAGCAGCCGAGAATACATCTAACGCAGTAACGGGCAAGAACGAATATGACGCATACAGCGCCAAATGGCGGCCTCTGATTGGACAAGAGTCTTCTTGAATTGTAAACATGCCCAACGCGGCTCCCCCAGCGTGGGTATGATGTACTGGAGGGGAGAATAAACCATATGGAAAAAAAACATGTTGTTGTTGTTCTCTCATCTCTCATCCTTGTTGTTGTTGTTTTTCCTTCATCTGTGTATATCATGGCGTCAAGGCGTTATGCTAGGGCGTTAAGGCGTTATGCTAGGGTGTTAAGGCGTAACGACGGGAGCGCGGAGCTCGGGGATGAGACAGGCAGGAGCTCGAAGCTCGGGGCCCCAAAATTGTTGCTTTCTATACTACTCCTAAATGTAAGATTTCCCCTAGTTTAGGGGTAAAGTCCGTGTTCCGTTTTTTATATTTTCGGGAAAAATCCTGATTTTACATGCACCCACCCATGCACCCAGGCCCCGATAAGCCCGGGGACCGATATGACCCCTTTTGGATAGGATTGATAGGTGTTTTCCCCTAGTTTAGGGATAAAGTCCGTGTTCCGCTTTTTATATTTTCGGGACAAATCCTAATTTTACATACACCCACTCCCCCACTCTCTCAGCAGGCCCCGATAAGCCAGGGACCGATATTAGCCCTTTGGGAGAGGGTTGATATGAGTTTTTCCCTATTTTAGCGATAAAGTCCGTGTTCCGCTTTTTATATTTTCGGGACAAATCCTAAGTTTACATACACCCACTCCAGGCAGAACCCGATAAGCCAGGGACCGATATTAGCCCTTTGGGATAGAGTTGATAGGGGTTTTCCCCTATTTTAGAGGTAAAGTCCGTGTTCCGCTTTTTATATTTTCGAGACAAATCCTCATTTTACCTACACCCACCCATGACTTGCAAAATCCTTCCGTAGGGACCCCAAGTCCCCGATTCAAATGAATGGACGGCATACAAGTCCGTACATGCACTCCTAATCACGTGACCGCCGCATGATGGAAAAAACCCAGAACCAAGTCAGTACATCCCATACAGTCATACCCAGGTCACGCCCGATTCACGCAGACCGGAAGTGACGTCATACACCTGCGCACTCCCCGTGATGGAAAAAACCCAGACACAAGTCAATACATGCATTCCATACAGTCAGACATACCCTCAGCCCTCTATATACTCATGGACATGCCTTGATATCGGGGAGCCAGATGTTCGGCACGTGAGCTCACTCACGCAGACGCCAGACCAGGTGTTTACGGTCGCCGCAACAATGTAGCGAACGTGCAACATTGTTGCAATGCGGGGAGCCAGGTGTTCGGCACGTGAACTCACTCACGCAGACACGTAGGCACCAGCCCAGGTGTTCACGATGCCGCAACATTGTCGCGAACGTGCAACAATGTTGCAATTCGGGGAGCCAGGTGTTCGGCACGTGACAACCCCCAGCCCAAGCAGACGACAGCGAAATTCTGGCGGGGAAAAACCCCACAGACAGGTCAGTACATGGCCTATCATGTTCCCACGGACCTCACCGAAAAGACACGAAGGTGAACGACATTGTAGGGAAAAACCCCACAGACAGGTCAGTACATGTCCTATCATGTTCACAGGTCACGCCCGATTCACGCAGACCGGAAGTGACGTCATACACATGCGCACGTGATGGGAAAAACCCCAACCCTAACATGTCTAAACATGGTCCAAGGTCAAAGACGAGATGACAGGATACAGGTCAACTCAAGTGCACTCATTGACCTTTGACCCCTGTCACGTGATATGCAAATTTCTGAGGTCAAAGGTCAATACGCGCTCTCCCGTGTTTTATATACTACTAGCATCAACTTCCCACAGTGACAACATATATCAAAGACCAATAGGTCTGTACAGGGAACGGGCCTCGGGGACGAAACGTCTACCAACAGAATCTCGCCATATACAGGTAAAAATTATAACACATATAAGGGAAGGGACATACTGACAGAGCCACATGACTTCACAGCATAGTCTTCTGGTTGAATCTAACGATTCGTGATATGTGCTGTATCTCAGCAAAACGCCCCTTTTCCTTCACTATTGTTCAACTGCACCCTACACCGATCGGAAATGCCGGTTCCGCTGCCTGGCTATCCATCTGGACCAGACCCATTACGGGAATTGTGATATATACGCAGTAGTGAAGAGGGCAAGACACGAGTGCCAGCAGGAGTAGTGCAGGGGAAAGAGGCGCGGTAATATGGATGAGCGGGTTCCAGTAAGTTGTGGGTTCGAATCCCATGCGCGTCACATTATTTTTTTTATTATGGTACATTATCATATTTTCCATGCTAATTTTTTCACGGATCATTAGTGGATTAATGACGGCAGGTGGACATTATATTTTGAGGCAAAATTTTTGTTACATATATTTTAATGTTCCTATTACTTAGTTCTATTTTCCAAATATATTTGACGTATTATTCGTCAGTTTCTTCCTATCACAGTCAACAGTGTTTTTGTTGAACTGATGTACACTTTATATACAACAACATATTTCGCTATCAAAGTAATTCACGTAGGCCTGCATAATAAGATGGAGGCAAACTAACACAATTCTAATTTTGAAAAAGACACTGTAGGTACAGAAGTTGCGGCATTTTGTATTGCAATGTGCTTGTTTCAGGTTAATCCGAGGGTGTTGAATCCGAATCTGCTTGTTCTCAGATTAATTTTACATACTGAAACATCAGAACTGCTAATTAACCGTAATGACCAAGTCACTTGAGCATTTGGTGTCAATCTCTGCCGGGTAGGAAGACCGTCTTCCCCCAGCCGCCCCCTCCCCCTCCCCCGCCCCCTTATATCATATCTTCCTAGCCTGTGCGAAACGACAATTTCTGCAAGAAATATTTAGCTTTTTAGAACCCATTCCCTTCGCTCTTCGCTACCCCAATTATCCTGAATACCGATATGTTTAACCATTTCCGTTAGGGGGTGAAACTTGACAGGATAATGTAATACAATTAACAATGGTCACTCTAATGGCCTCACGGTGAAGTCATCTTCCCTGAAAGTAGTTTTAAATCTATTTTAGCCAATTTTCATTATAAATATTTTTCGTACTCCTTTAGCTAGGGGGTGAATACTGTGTGATGACGTCACAGTGACGTCATTATTAAAAAAGGCATTTTTGTGTTTCATTTCTTCGCAAACACTGCATGATAAATTAGTAAATCAAATAGTTTCAGTCCACTTTTCCATGCAGTAAAGCAAACGTTTTTAAGAAAACCCACATACCCACATGGCTTCCATTTTGAATTTAACCATTATTCTCTGCACATAGACTCAAAAAGACCCCAATATGATAAGCTACAAAGCTACGGAGTGTCAGCTCTCAAGTATCTATCGTTCCGGATAGAGGATAGAAAGTTTGGTACGAAGGCCCCGGTGTCCCCCCCCCCCAAAAAAACGGCCTTGCAGGGTTAACCCCACCGCATGGCATCACGACACAAGCATTTTTGCGGGAAAATTGCATGAACTCAAAGAGAGCTATATCCCCATAAAATTGTGCTTTCGGTCATTTCCGTTCATTTTTTTCGTATTCCTAAAAGAGCATAAAAGTAATTTATTTTGCCAAAACTAATTATTCTCTATCATATGAATTAAAAAAATCAGTCCAAAAAAAGAAGAAGCGAAAAATGACTTCCGAAAAGATGACGTCACTGTGACGTCATGATGGCGACCATCTTGAATTGTTTAGTATTTCATCATAGAGTTTGACTCAAATATTTTCAAATAAACTATAAAATAGTTTCAGCCCTCTACCCAAGATATAACGAAAATAGATGGGACGTTGAAATTCCCCACCCTCCATCCTCAGGCGGTGTTACGGAAGTGGCTACGCGCTACTATCAATACTTACCCAGAATGCTTTGTAACTGTGTTATGCGTGAGTAAACCTGGAGACATCTCACAAACCACGTGTTGTTCTATTTCATGTAACTAAGCTGTTTACATATGATAACATGGCGTCAGAAGTGGTCTTGATTGCAGTTAAACGTCTGTAGCTTGCGCGGAAAGAATATACAGCTCAGAAAAGCACTGTAATCAAACTGAACTTCGAAAACCCTTGGAGCTAGCGTGACCACGTGGAACGAAAACTGGGCTCTCGGTGGCTTACATGTTGCCGCCATTTTGAACTTCTCGTGATTCGTTTACAGCTGTCCCGGGAGCAGAGATCTGCCAAAGAACTGTGAGTTATCCAAGTGAATTAATAAACAGTGGGCTAGAAAAGTGAAAACTGACTATTCAAATTATTGTACATTCATTTGAAATGGCTTCTTATCAAATACCAGCTCCTCAACCCATGGTTGTAAAGGGCGATGTATCTAACAATTGGAAAAATTTCAAAGCGGCCTGGGAATTTTATGCAACAGCCACGGAACTGAAAGATAAAGATCCGAAGATACAAGCGGCCGCTCTGTGTAGTGTCATGGGAATAGATTGTGTCAATGTCATGAATAGTCTAACCACTTTGTCTGATACGGACAAGCAACAACCAGGCAGGATTTTGACAGAATTAAATGGCCATTTCATGCCACAGAAACACTTGCTATTCGAAAGAGTAAAACTGGGTTATGCCAATCAAACAGAACATGAGACAGTTGATCAGTATGTAATTCGCTTGCGTCAGCTGGCAGAAACGTGTGAATTTGGTACACTTGGGGAGAGTTTGTTGCGTGACAGACTCGTCATGGGAACTCATGATTCGTCAACCAGGGACAGATTACTCCGAGAACGACCTGTTCCAGATCTAAAACGGTGTGTAGAGGCACTGAGAGCCAATGAACTTTCTAAAGCTCACAAGGAGCAATTGCGCAGCGCAGCCACTGTGGGAGGAGAAGATACTGTCCATGCAGCAAACAGACAGAGTCGCTATGGCAGCAAGCCTAGCAATGGGAAATTCGCACAGCGCTCCAACCCTAACACAGGACAGTTTCAAAAGAAAACTAGTAGTAACAGTATATGCATGTATTGTGGCCTAAGTCATGGCAAGGGCATGAAAAAGTGCCCGGCATATGGGAAAAGTTGTGGAAAATGTGGAAAATCCAACCATTTTGCCTCAGTATGCAGGGCATCGTCCTACAGTAAAAAATTACACCAAACTTTTAGTTTAGAGAAAGGGGTGGAAACAGAATCTGATTCGGATGAATCAGTTTTCGCCGTTCATCGTATTGGTGCCGTGAGCAACATCAAGGATAAATCTCATTTTATGGTTCCTCTCACATTCCACACGGCCTATCCTATCACTGAAAAAGTACAGTTAGATTCAGGGGCAACCTGCAGCGCTATGTCGTATTCGACTCTTCAGGGGATTTTACAGACTGGCAATGTTACATTAGATCCTCCCGAGGGAAAGATCAAGTTGTATGATGGCAGCGTCATTACACCACTAGGTACTTACTCACTCCACGTAAGTCATGGCAATGGAACACAGTGTGAAGTAACATTTGACATTGTGGAGCAAGCTCCATGACCTATCATTGACGGTAGTACCTGCATTAAGCAAGGTTGGATATCACTCGGTGTGGACAAAATACTGAACATGCTGCAGGAGGAAGTCGATGCACCCCTCTCCATGGAACGTATTCTGAATGAATACAAGGATGTTTTCAGCGGTCTGGGATGCCTTCCAGGAGAATACCATATTGAAACTGACTCAAATGTACGACCAGTTCAGCACGCGCCCCGCCGAATTCCAGTCCCACTCAAGTCGAAGCTGAGAGACAAAATTCAGGAGATGGAGAAACAGGGCATAATTTCGCGTGTCACCAAGCCGACTGACTGGATAAGTAGCTTAGTAGCTGTGCAGAAACCAAATAAGCTAAGGATATGCATAGATCCTAGGGATCTGAACAAGGCTATAAAAAGACCCAAATACCAAATGCCCACAGTGGACGAAGTCCTTCCAAAGTTAGCACAGGCTAAGGTATTCAGTGTTTTGGATGCCAAAGATGGTTTTTTCCAAGTAAAATTGGACGAGGAGAGTTCATATCTCACAACATTCTGGACCCCTCATGGAAGGTATCGCTATTTGAGGATGCCACAGGGCATCTGCAGTGCTCCGGAGGAATATCAGCGCCGTCAGAATGAGGTTCTTGCTGGACTAAAGGGCATTGAGGTCATTGCAGATGATGTTTTGTGTTATGGATGTGGTACAACAACAGAAGAAGCAATCACGGACCATGATCGGAATCTGCTGCAGTTGTTAGAACGAGCCCGTGAGGTGAATCTGAAATTCAACAAGAAGAAATTCCGGCTGAGACTAAACGAAGTGCCTTATATGGGTCAACTGCTCTCCAGTGATGGTCTGAAACCGGATCCGTCGAAAGTGTCCGCCATTGTTCACATGCCCCCTCCAATCGACAAAAAGGGAGTTCAGCGCCTATTAGGATGTGTGAACTATTTGGCCAGGTTTATGCCTAACCTTTCTGAGATATGTGAGCCTCTTCGCAGATTGACGGAGAAAGACGCAATATTTGTGTGGGAGAGTCAGCAGGTCGAGTCTTTCGCTGCCATGAAGGGATTGATCAGTGTCGCTCCAGTACTGAAGTACTATGACGTCAATTGTGAAGTAACTATTCAGTGTGACGCATCAGAATCCGGATTAGGGGCAACTCTCCTCCAGAATGGGCAACCAGTGGCATT